>WOGO01009514.1:0-10181 GCA_015342085.1 Leptinotarsa defecta
GCGGGCTTTTCTGTGTGTATATAGTCTATATGACTTAAGCCTCCCCTGTTCTCCAATGCACGAGCCGTCACTGGTAAGTCATCTCGGAAGCACTGAGGAAAGACTGCGCTTGGAGATTTCTTCCCACTCTGGACACACTCTTTTATCAATCCATTCACGTACAGATTTCAGGATCAGATTCTCCTTGTATGCAGCTACGATGTCTCACCTCATCCGAAAGTATATCTCCTGTCAATATCCCTGAACAAGGGACTCTTGCAGGTTGTATCTGTTGCTCATCGTCTATCCTCCAGTCTCAACATCTTATCATTGGAGTTGACTATCAGCGTCATCAAACTGTCAACAGTAAAACAATTCCGATGATTCTCTACGAAAGTTTGAGGTTTGATAAAAACACTAGTGGATGGAAGGGATGTCAATTCCCATTGTTTTTCTCAAAATCTTCCTCTGTTTTTTCGACTACTTTTTTAGCTTCTTTCTTTGTTTCGTGGTTAAGTTCCTGTACAGCTCTCTTTCTCGATTTACAAAAGTTTAGTTCTTCGAATAACTCCGAAAATATTTTCGGTTTCTTTACGTATTCCAAAGATGCACTTTCCTGTCTTTGTCTTGCCCTTTTCTTCCCAATATTCAGTATCAATTCGCGCTCTTCCTTTCGGCGTAATCGTTCTTCCTCTCTCTTGCGTTTTCCTCCTCTCGACCCAGTTGCATTTCCTGCATCGCATCGTAATTGCTATTCATTGTAATCACCATAAAACAAAGAACATTTTCAGTCAGTTATCCTACTTCTGACACAAAAAGTTTTCATAACGAAAACAAACCTTCTAAATTCAGAACACTATTTGAAACTAGTGCCCAAACACAAAGCATTCGTTAGCCAACATCAGACAGCTGTTTCGATCCGCCATAGGCCTCTTCAGTGGTGCTGGATTAAACTAGAATGCCCAAATATGCAAAAGCGATAACGACTTCCCGTCATCGCTTTTGCGTCGTGAATGATGCAAGTTGGGAAATGTTTTCGAGGACGAAATTAGAAGGGAATTATATATAACATTCCAATAAATGGGACAAGCTACGGCCTAATTCGCTCTTCAGAGGTTTATATTGATCAGTAACTTCGTGGGGTGAAATTTTCAGTTTTCTTTCCATTACACTTGAGTAGATTCTGGAAGGATGAAAACCAAAACAACATTAAAAAACAATGACTCTGTCACACAAACCGAACCGAACTATTAAGGAACCTAATATAATCACAATCAAAACTGAAACATTCGAAACCCCTATAAAAATTAAAGATGTGTAATATTTTCATAGCGCACTTCTATAAAATAACCCTGACGACCTCCGCCTAAAATTCAGCGAAGAGGGTTGGAAATCGTGTATCAATACATTATTACGTCATTATGTGGCGCGTGTCGCTTGACAGGCATATGTTTCACGCACGATTTCACCGCTACACGAATATTACAGACTTGATTCGGATCCCTTTTCCCCCATCCTTCGGAGAACATTCAGAAGAACCGACCATTATTCTTCAGATTGTATGTAATTTCATCTTTGGGAAAATGGTTTTTATGTAGTTCATTGAGCAAGAAATCAGGAGCAGGACTTTTTTGGATGAATGTAATTTGAAATAGAATAAAAATATTTCAATAATCAAAACAAATACAGTTATCGCAATTTCCAGAATTGGGAAATATGAAACTAACAGAGGAACTATTTTCAACTGAGTAGGTACATTTCGGGGTTGCTTGAATTATTTTTCCGCGACAATAAATTAAAAACAGCATTCGATGATACTGCATTCACTATGGTGAGAAAAATTGAATAGCGTTATTCACTAGTGTTGTACTTCAGTAACTTCCTTTTTGTACAACGACAAAAATATTGAAAGTATGATCAAAGTGGCGTAGTTACCAACAGTTTGATCATGAAATTTTAAAAATACCTAAAGAAAATCTAAAGAAATACCTGGATCGGAAACCGATCTTAAGACGGAAGCTGGACTAGACTGAGAAGGTAGAAATTTGTGCAAGCATACAATATGCAAGGAATAATAATTTTAGGCCTGAATGAAGTTATTTGATTGACATTCTCTAGAGATGATGGGAATGTGGTGAATGACTGGTGGACAGGAATGAATTGACTCTATGCAGGGATCTGGTCACTAAGGAATCACAAGCAACAAAAAAGCTGATGAGTAGGTTCGCTAGACACATCATCTTTATGTTTGGACTATGAACAAGGAGTGGGGGCAAGGCCGCACCCAGATTTTTGTTTCGGCAGGGTCTCAATGAAAAAGACCTGCAAATTCAAATTCAATTAATTACCATTACATTGGCACGGGAAAAGCCCTCCACCGAAAAAACTGTACTAACATATTCGTTTTCAAAACTAAAAACCTCCAATTTCTAGTTCAGTGAATTCACAATAGAAAATCAAGCCTTCTAGACTTTTTATGGGCAAATTCTGTTATAACATCATCAGTTGGGATGATGAAATCTCTGTGAATTGCCATTAGGGTCAACCCGGTTAGCCGCAATAATTCCGTAGGTAGGTTTTTAGGCGCCCTGAAAAATGACCTTTCCGGGGTGCACGTGGTTACTGGTAGAGTCGACAAGAACAACACATAAATGTTGGGATACAATTGCCAGTTGCACTCTTGGACAGCCTCAATGGCGCAAGAAGGCCGGCCGGCCGGAAGGGCTTTTGCACTGCCACAACAATTTCCATAGTTGAAATTCACCTTGTGCCTCGTCTACTTCCACCAGGTCCTCGTACATCACTTGGTCCTATCTTGGAAATGGCGGTTCCTTTTCGGAACAGACTGTTGGTATAAGAGTCCAAGGCCGTACCCTGAGGGGGGGGGGATGTCCGGACCCAGACCACCCCCCATGGGCACGACCCTGAGTAGGGGTATGAATAAGAAATATAAAGAGTATACCTGTATTAGGAAGATAAACCTGGAAACATTCATGTAAGACCATCTAAGAAAAGAACTAAAGATTTTCTTCAAAAGAGCAAGGATTGGCTACGAGCAATTACTGGGTTACTCAGTGAATAGTGTCCACATAAAGGACGCCTGAACAAAAGTTACTGTATAACGGAGAGGTATGTGAGGCATCGATTCACAGGAGGCGAGCAATTCATAGACTAAGTTCAGGTGAATATGACAAATATTCAAAAAAATTGTACAAACTAGTACAGGAAACAATGTTATCGAAATGGGTTCAAAAAAAGTGAGAAAAAACACTGTTACCAAATACAAAAACTGCAAACAAGCACTGTTCCCAAATATCAGAACTGCAACACTCTTCTCCACAAGCGTTTCACCAACAACTTATCGTTTTCAGGAGATGAAGCCGAATGTCTACTGCATCTCCTGAAGACGTCAATTTGGTTGGTGAAACGCAAGTCGAGAAGAGTGTTTGGTTTTAAGTGTTTGGGGACAGTGCTAATGACTATATAGTATGAAACAGGGCTGACCGACTTGATTACACTCAAGATCTACTGTTTACTGACGAAACCCTGTGCGATCTACCAATTATATACTTCTTGAAATCTCAAATGAAACAGCATAGTTTAGTACACAACTATGTATTTTTTTTATTTCATTAAGAAGAAAAACAAAACTGAAAATGATTCTTTGTAGGTAACTACTTATTTATACTTAATAGTATAGCTAGTTTAGCAGGTAGTTAGAAAACGCCATCCTTAAAAAATTCAATGTATGAGCGTCTGTCAAGCGAGAACGGTATTTATTTTTTGTTTGGTTTAAGTAGGAAAATGCTGAGTCACATATATGTTGACTCAAAACACGAATGCAGTTGTTCAACACATTTTTTCAAATTTGGATATTTCTTGTTTGGAAACCAATGCTCAGAAATCTAGACATATCTGTTGACTTGTTAAGCTCTAGTGAAAAAGCAACACAGCGGACGATAGGAATATCTTTTTGTGGTTGTTCGTTCACGTTTTTACTCATCGTATCACGCATCATCGTATTTCGAGACAGCTGTAAACCTTGAATAGTTTTTTTAATTTCGTTTTCATTTTTTAAATTCACGAACACTGACACTGCTTCGAAGACTTCCTTGAGGTTTTCTCCATCGGAAAAAGTTGAGTCTTACTTGGAAAGAAGCTTCAGATGCAGCTTTACTTTGCTTAATAGTCCCAGAATTTCAATTTTTTAAGCAATACAGCATTAATGCTCATCCAATAAAGTACCTTTAAATACATTGTGCATTCAGTATAGATATATTGATCTACAGCATTTAATTTGAATGAATATTTTCGAAGATATCACAGATTCAAAATGCAGGAAAATAGCGGTTGTGGCGATACCGGCCATAGTGGCAGTGCCGCGAGCCTCTAAAATCTAAATAGCGCGTCGACGACCGCGCTTCGCCCTGTAGCACTTTATGATTAGCAGCGATCGCACGCGTTTATCGAATTTAGCGAGGAAAATAACAATACTTCAAAGACATTCTGTGGTATATTTAGAATCAGCATTGCACCCTTGCGGAGCCGGGACTGTCGCTTGTTATTATATTAGGAAAGCTTCATATTTTTATGAATATCCCGAGATATTCAGACGGTTCACTCCGTCTGAAATGACCTTTCCGGTACTGACGAGGAGCTAGTACTCCGAAACCGGTCTATCGGTGGTCGTCCCGACCAAATGAAATTAATTTCTTCTTTTCATATATAGGAAGTTACTTACGATGAATCTTCCAAATAGAAGACGTTGCACAGGTGCCTGATGGTTTTACTTCATCTTTCTGTGCGGCATTAGCTGGGTCAGTAATTTTTCGTAGTTATTTCCTGTAATTTGTTCGATTTTTCTGTGAATTTTCAGATATACAGGCCGTTTTTTCAGCTGATCTCACTATTGCTATTTCGGAAACAGTAATACCCACAGTAATACCACCTCCATGGCAGTAGAATCGGTGATATAAAAAAGGCAGGAAAACTTTCAATACTGTTTCATATTTTTTATAATCTGATATAAACCAACTTGCAATGCGACGTTTTGTTCCAACAGATTTAATCATCTAATTTATTTTTTCAAATAGGGACCTCTAGTTTCTTCATCGATATTTGTAACCACTGTGATAACAAATTCAGCTTACATTAAATGTGATTCCCGGCTTTTTTCTCATCATCACTGTATGGTCATATAATTCTAGAACTCAAAGCAATACTCATATATAAACTCCACATATCGAAAGAACATGTAATTCACCAAGTAACAAACAGAAAAAAAAATATTATCGAAATAATCCCAATCATCTACGTCGTTCAAGATATCTCATTGAATGTTCAAATTGCCGTCCATTGTTCCTTGAATATATATTCTCTCGTCCAACAGTTTTTTTTTGGTCATGGAACCATGTGGAACCATGCAAGCCCTCCTTATTGTTTCTTCCAATTCGTATTCCAATTGGTATTGTCAAAATTTAAGCCGATGACGTTATCTAGAGGTCCTTATTTAAAAAAAAAGAAGTTGAAGATAAAATCTAATGAACGAAATGTCGCATTGAAAATTGGTTTATATCAGACTATAGCAAATATGAAACAGTATTGAAAGCTCATCTTCTCCTTGAAATGGAAGTAGTAGAGCCAAAGAATGACAGTCGACAATTCTAGTTTTTGTCGAATATTTTGAAAACAATCACTGATATTCTCGATCTTAAAAGAGATTATTTCAGTTCCCGGTGTAAAGTCATCCATATGGAAGATTCGTCGCAAATAACTTTTTTTAAGAACAAAACACAAGCACTACAGGAAAATTCGCGCTCACAAAGCGATGCCTGTGCGAAAGTAGCGATTCACATTGGATTTGAATCGCTGAAGATTAAATCCATTTGGAAAAACGTTCTCAGGAAGTTTATTCCACATCAACGCAGATCTCCGGATAAAAGAGTTCTTAAACAGGGAAGTTCGAGGTGTTCTAAGTTGAACCTCAAAGCAATGAGCTGCCACAGTCCGTCGCGTATTTCTGATATGTATCTTTCCTGGTGGAATCAAATGTGCCAAGTCACTTGAACACATCCCCTGAAAGTATCTGTGGAAGAGAGACAAATCTACAACCTTTCTCCGATATTCCAGGCTATCAAGGTTGCACGTGATGTTCGCGTCTCCAATCAGGCGGATGGCTCTTTTCTGGATGGAATCCAGCAACCTCAGGGTATGTTTGGGGGCAGAGATCCATACATGAGAACAATACTCCAAAGAAAGTCTGATCTGAGTTTTATAAAGCATCAAATGTTGTTGTCTGGTTGTCTGGTTCGGAACAGTGATTGTGCCAAGACATATTGGTGTCCATTTTAATATATATTTTTATATATGAAAAGCTAAAATTAATTTAATTTGATCGGAACGACCACCGATAGACCGGTTTCGGAGTAGAGCTCCTCTTCAGTACCTACCGAGAGGATCATTTCAGATGGAGTGAACCGTCTGAATATATCGGAATATTCAGAAAATTATTAAGCTTTCCTAATTGTAATTATACAAACTGTTTTCAGCTGATTGAGAAAAATAGATGTGCATTCAATAATTTGACAGTAGTTGTAGGTTAGTCAGTTAGCTAGTTAGTTTTTTCAGATTTTCTCTAAAATAAATCTGTGCATGATCATACATCATTGCATCCAACTATGTTCTTCCTTCCGTTCTTCCTTCTATATAATGGATTTGAAGTGAAAAGTCGAAGGGTTTTACTGCAAATATTAGGTTCTTCCACAATCTGAAAGAAACGAAAATTGTAATGGAGAACTTTATATAGGTGTGAAGGGCAAACTTTTTAGTTCACGCCGATAATACTGGGTTAATTCAAAGTATTTTAGACGATATATTCGTGAAACTTCAAGATGACATCGAATTGAATGGAACAAGACGAGAATGATTGCCAAAGAACCAAAGAGGAATGAGCTCAAAGAATGAGTTTATTTCGAACAGCTCCTTAGAAACGGAAAGTACCCGAACTTGATTACCCGTTTAGAAGAAAGATGTGAATAATGGCGAAATTGCAATAGACTGAAATTAGAGAACAACTTATAAAACATCGAATATTTCTGAAGTCAATCAACGTATTCCACATTTCAAAACTCCTTTCGACATCTGACGAAGAAGTTTTGCAAGTTACATTAAAATATACAATTTCTTAGCTTTCTTGGTAGACAAAATAGCATTCTGAATTCTTACTGAAGTTTACACTTTCATATCTCCCTGTTTCTTACAAGCGTTCCAGTAGTGGCAATTACCGGCAAAAGTATCCTCAACACGTCAATTGGATTTCCGGCCACTAGGGTACATCCAAGTGCACTATTGGATGAACCGACAATCGATCTGTCTCGCGGCTTCCAATGAACCACCCCCGATCCGACAGGTAACTTAGCAACACTCGGTGCCTCGCAATTAATGCTGCCCGCATTTTTATCAACTTGGTTAAGTACTCCGGTTTCTGGTAGCTAAGTGCCTCTTGAACCATTTAAGCAGTAAACACGTTAGATCTGAAGGGTTGCGTTATTTTTTTCAAGTCTGCTACAAGGTGATAGGATAAGTTTCGGCAGGAAAATTATATAGTGTAATATTAGTATAGGTGACATTGGAAATTTAATTATGATTTTCGAATAATGTTGAGGAAGAAAAAAACATTTTATGTAACTAATTCAAAATAATTTCGCGAATTGTGAGGAACATTGAACTCAAATACTTGTAGGAATGAGAAATGCAAGAAAGTTCAAATAACTTAAGAAACAGCAATGGCAAGATTCTCGATGAACTTTAGTCTCTTAGAACATCGATATAGATATAATTCTAGCATAATTCGAGAAAAACATCAACTGGAGGAAAATCCATCGAAGGCAGCTCTAGGAACTTCTTTCGTGACATGGAACTCACATGATTTGAGGTATCCTGGTCAACAATGATTATAAGGTAGATATTATAGTCTCTATTCTTTCCAAAAAACTACAAAGCAAGCCATGGACCAGGTCTTCCCAAGTTCAAGATGCGATAACGTCATATAACGTTAGAGGTCATTGTCATATTTGGGTGAACCAATCAACAATATTGCCCGTTTCTTGAAGAAAGACTACGTCAACGTACCTTACAGAACGAATAATAGTCTAAGTAAATTTTCTGAAAACAATAAAGACAAAACTTCGGTATCGGTTAGATCAGGAGTATATAAGCTGAATTGTGGCTCTTGGCCAAATTGTCCAAACAGAGAATAACTTGAAACTCAGTCTTCTAGATTGTTCAGAAATCAATAGATTCAAGAATTCGGGTTATTTACTGAATGATCAATTAGAATTGAATAACTCCCCGTTACTAAATATTTTTTCAAATGTGGAAACTGGAACATAAGCTCAGGTAAGTTAATTTATTAGACACTCAGTTACTTAAAATGCAGGTACTTGTAAAATTAAGTATATAAATCATTGAATATGTAGAATATAGTTAGTAAAGACACGCCCGAAGAAGCCATTTTATGGTGAAACACGTGTTGCGTTTTTGTGAAACTGTTTAGTGAAAATCTCACAATAAACTGATTAACTTGGCCGTTACGAAGATCCATTCAATTTCACAAACTACACCGGAAATGATTTGATCTTCACAAACTCCAATAATTCGCTAACATAGTAGCTTTTTCTTAGTAAATAATGTTCATGCTACTGTAAAAGCTAATGATATCGTGACATTTTTGAAAATGAAGTTGGTTAAGATCAAATCGTTTCCAGTGTAGTTTGTGAAATAACATCAATCTCAAATATCCGCAGGAAAGTCAGTCTCAAAATGAAATCTAGAAAGGTTAATGCAGGCAAGCTGCTGGAAAATAATTCCATTAAAATCAAAAAATAAAAAGATAAGTACTCTTTGATCATTCTCGTATTGATTGGGCATCGTCAGTATCGGGCAGGTGGTCCTCGATTGGAGACAAAATGAGAAAAACCAAGAGAGTACTTGATAAAAATAGCTGCGTAAACGCAAGCGAAACATAAGTGGTCCTGGGTCCAGGATATAAATACAGATAGTGATTTTATCGAGTATGTAGGATACGAATCAAAAATGAAATGATTCGTGGAAACAACACTCAAAAAAATGGGGGCAAACCGCGGACACGTGTTTCTGGCTATTGGTCTCATCAGCGCGGTGCAGCCAAGTTTAAAGATGTGCAACACTTGTTTGCCGAAAGCAGGAAATAACTCATACGCACGGAGTCAACAACAGAAGCCAACCGCACATTTGTGGCTCCAGTTAGAAGACCTAGAATTCCTAGGCTACATCTAACATGACCACATAGGCAGCTATAGCTACCTGCGTGACATCCGGGTCCAGGATATGAATACAGATAGAGATTTTATCGAGTGTAAATGATACAAATCAAGAATGAAATGATTCGTGAACACAACACTCAAAAAAAAGGAGGGGCAAACCGCGGACACGTGTTTCTGGCTATTGGCCTCATCAGCGCGATGCAGCCAAGTGTAAAGATGGGCAACACTTGTTTGCCGAAAGCAGTTGTTGACTCCGTGCGTATGTGTTGTTTCGACACACTCAATAAAATCTCTCTTAAATTGCTCTTTGAAAAAGTCGATAACAATTCACCGAACAATTGAATATAATCCACTCAACATTAATTTTTATACTAACTATAGTCCATAATGTCACATTGTAAACATGAAACTGATAGTTCTGTCAAACAACTCATCATGATCCATGACTCCCACAGCAGAATCCACTCAATATTAATTGTTATACTAACTATAGTCCATAATGTCACATTGTAAACACGAAACTGATAGTTCTGTCAAACAACTCATCATGTTCCATGATTCCCACAGCAGAGTACGTGATCTCTGTGAACTGTCAGTTTCATGGATTAATAAAAAAACATTGGGCAGTTATATATAGACACTGGTCAAACATCTATGTGAACACGTTTATTCGTGACTAACCTAAAACAAACATCTTCAATTTAACCATGATCTTGCACAAATAAGATTTCAATCTACAATTGAATGTAGATTGAAATCTAATAAAATCTACATTATGAAGGAACTAACTTCTCTCAGTAAGTGGTATCATTCAAGAGTTTTTCTTACTCCCTGGCATCCTCAAAATTGACTGCAACCTCACAAACAGAAATCACATAGTGGTTTCGACGTCTCCTATAT
>WOGO01009515.1:0-10180 GCA_015342085.1 Leptinotarsa defecta
ATAAAAGGAAGAGGTTTAGCCAAAGGCTAACTTCGACCCCTCCCAAAAATTATACAGTGAGTGTAAGAAAATAATCATAAAAATACTTATTTCCTATCATAACAATGATAGAGAAGCGAAAAAATAATAGATCATTTAGTTGATAATAACTCTTAATATTCTTTACATTATTTTGGTGAATTTAACAATTTCATTACACTAACATACACTGAATTTTAAATTAGCACTGAGCAGTAAGCATCTGTGATTTTATTTCTTTCAAATTGATGAATATTATGATTCAAAAGGGGTAAACTTTCAGTCAGATAAGAAGGGCTATATAAGAGAAATATCCTTGAAATTTTGTAGTACGGTGTCTTGGTATGTTGACTGAATTATTTCTCAAATTGACCATATATATGCCAGAATGCCTGCTTAATAAACTATATAAATTATAAGGTGTTTTAGTTCGAAGCAACTTAAACAAAACAATTTTTATCTAATATTGGACTCTGTACCTCACATTCAGCTCCTTCATTTTTAACAAATGCAAGCATTTTGTATACGTTGTAATTTTTGCTTGATATATTGCGGCATGAAATTGTAATACACCGAACAACAATACTCGACGTGGAGGTAAATAAGAGTTTTAACTAACCTGAGTTTTATTTGAGATCGAAAAATGATATTTTGAAAATGTTTGTCAAATGTTCATGGAAAGACAAAGAGCTATCTATCTATGATTACGCCAAGATTTTTAGCACTGTCTACCCAGTCAATGTCTGCGTTATCGAGAGTGAGCCCAAAGTTACAATGAGTTTCTACTATTTGTCTTTGAGACCCTAAGGCCAAAGTTTTATTTGGACTTTCAGTCCATGATTCTCCGAGTATAGAAATGTTTTGTGCAAATCTGTGTTTATACTTTCTGTATCGGTGTTATGAGAAGACAAATATAACTGTTTATCATCCGCGTATAGATGTAATTGACAATGTGATAAGAAAGAGGGGTAATCAAAAATAAACACTGAAAACACCAAGGGTCCTAAAATACTTCCCTGCGGTAAAGTTTGATCCTCTGTGATCGCTCTGTGAGATAGCTGGTTATCCATATAAGAGAAATGTCATCGAATCCTATGAACTTGAGCTTGCTGATGAGTAAATCGAAATTAACTAAATCGAAAGCTCTACGATCAAGCAATACTAAAATGCTGACTTCTGATTGATCTCTGAATCTCACAAGATCCTTGATTACTTTCCGTGTTTTTTGCGAAACCCAGACTGCTCGTACGGGAGTATTCGATTTTCTTCAAGAAAAGCTCTTACTTGACGGAAAACATTTTTCATGAGTATTTCAGAGAATGAGGGCAGAATGCTGATAGGGCGTAGGTCACTGAACGTGCTAGGTGCATTCTTTTTCAGAATTGGAATTGTATTAGCAACCTTCCAAACATTTGGGTATTGGGACTCGTTGAAAATATGTTTAACTTCATCAATACAGTGTCGTATCACTAAAGAAATCATCTTGATATTTATACTGTCAATACCGAAAGCATTAAATTCTATTTCTTTTATAGCAGTCAAGCAATCAAAATATCATCATCACATATATCGGTAACGGAAAAGTATACTAGAATTTTCCGTGGATATATATTATTTCATATATTTTTGATGAGACATCTGTGGTTCATGATATCAATATCCGCTATTATGAATAAATATTGAATCAGAGTTATTTTAGGAGGTTATGTTTTCAAATGTGTTTTGGGGCTCGTTGTCTCAACTTGACGGGGGTTGGTAGTCACATGTGACAAACAACACCATATATATTTCTGCTGCATTTTTGTTGGGTTTTTGAGCTTCTGCTACAAAAAGTTTCGTTTGATTCAGGGGAATTCGTAGAAATGTCATGGCATCATATGAGAAAATGTGATCGACTAGTATTTCACGCAGTGATACTGCGTGCTGCAAGATAAGTGATTCTGATATTAATTATTATCGCAGTCTAACACTGTTTTGTAAAAAATACACTGTCGAAGAGATAAGCAACTTGGTGTTATCAATACCATCAACAAAAATTGGTTATCAAAGGTATAGGCAATTCTTCACCGACAAATAGAAGAAAGAATTAGAAAAATACATACTCACCTATATGGTTCCAAGTATTTATTTCGGTTCGTCTCCCAAAAATATTCGAAAATTTTCCATAATTACAAATTCGAATATTCACTGAATTTTAGACTGACTAGATATAATTTCGCTAGGATGGGTATTTTTAGTTTACAAGCATTGCGGCCTGATGGACCTATATTCATGGTATTGAAGTTATCAGATGGATTTTTTTTTATTTGGAGCAAACATGTTTTTTCCAACGAATGAGACACTGTTTTCTCTTCTTGAAACTAATTAATTGCCTATATTATTCCACTTTCAATAAAAATATTAATTTGAATGTTTTTATACCCCTCAATTACCTATATGACTACCTGCCCCAGATACTGTGACAAATTGTTATATTTTCTTTATGCATGATGTTGAAGGAAAAAAGAAAATGTTTATTTGAAAGAGTATAAAAACACTATCTATTGATATAAAAATATCTTTGATAACTTATGAAAAAGGACACTAAAAATGCAAAAGACAAAAACTGTGACTTCCAAACCCGGTCTCCCCCAACAAAACAACAACAATAAAGATGTTAATTTCTTCAGAAGTATAACAAAATGAACAGCCAATGTTTTCATTTCTCACATTCAAAATATATTCATCAATGATATTAGAAAAAATAAAAATTATATAGAAACGAACTTGGATACTCATATATATCTATTCACAATTTGAAAAGACACACTTGAAAATATTCAGTTGAAAGAAACATGCAAGCACACAAAAATGGTTTTCACCCATTCTCCAGTAGAATCTCAAAAATGAAATCAGAAATCAGGACTTTTAGAATTGATGTGTTGAATTTTTTCTAGTTATTGAATAAATGAATGATTGAAACAATTTTGGAGAAACTCATATCTGAAACCTAGCGGTCGTCCCTGTATTAAAATTGGAACAGAACTTTCCAAGGGCGAAATTGATTTAGGGACCCCACAAGGGAGTATACTCGAACCTCTTTTTTTTTTCTCAAATACATTATAACTTGCTGATTTCATCAAAGGAGGTAGTCTGTTCATGTACGCATTTATACTTCAATATTAGTTTAGAAGGGATGCTCCCCAAGAAGTTTCCATAAAAACTGACAGTGTTAACAAAGATTTTGTACTTTGGTGTAATATCACGAAATCAATTGTTAAATCAGAGAAAACAATTTTCATTGAATCAATTGACCACTGAAAAAATAACTGTCGAAATAGAAGATTTTAAAGTACCTATAATCCTGAAGTATAAATTTCTTGGCACGATGATTGATGAAAAATTCACTTGGTCTACTCAAACAAATCAACAACGAGTACCTATGTGCGTAAAAAATCAAAGCAAGCATTTTTTACTATTCACAGCATGAAGGCAAGCAACGGAATGTAGACGGATATTCATTAAAAAAAATATACGATTGATTTTCAATTTAGAATGTCGTGAATCGTGTACATCAGTCTTTAAAGATAATAAAATACTTACTGTAGTGGGTGTTTATTTATTGAAAATTTTAGTGTATGTCCACAATAACATCAAAAATATGGAAAAAAACTCGGCTATTCACAGTTATTCGACAATAAATCACAGTAATATTCACCTAAACAGTTTTCAAAATCTTATAAGCGGTCGCCAGAATGGTCTGGAAGTTTCTTCTAGAACTAGCTGCCGAGGAATATAAAAGAAACTCCTATCAAAAAATGTAAATGAAGTGTGAAAATGTTTTTGATCAATAATCCTATATATGCAATTGAGTAATTTTCACATTTAGTTAAAACTTGATGTATATTTGTGTATGTATATATGTGTAAAAATGTATGTATGTACCTATATTGTAATTTTACATTTGTAAGTTTTGTTTTCTTGCATAATTTATATGTATGAACTATTTTTATCTATTTATGTATTGATGAACCTAACATATTTTTATGGCAAAAACGGTGATAAATGAATTGAATTGAATTGATAAGGTTGCATTTAGACTTTTGTCTCAACATTCAAATTCATTTTAGTAGGAATTTGACGTAAGAATTATTCGACGTAGTGAGAATTCGACGTAGTGAAACACACCTGATGAATTTAAGCCATTTACTTCGATTAGAAAATACTGTAGACCAGATTTTAATTCTTGCACATTAACAGAACATAAGGAGGACCCCATGCAGAGTGGGTTTTGTAAATAAATAAAGTTAAAATAGATGAATCCGTGAAGAGCAAATGGACCTCGATAACCTCAGCTGAATTTAAGTAATTTTATGAAAGCCCGGAGAAAGAAATATTATGTTTTCATCAAAAGAGAAATATTTTCCAAAATCTTTTCTTCTGTGAGCTATATCAGTACATAGTTTCAAGAAATATTAATATGATGAAACCAATAAAAAGGTATACTAGTTTTCCTAAAAAAATAATAGGTTAATCGAAACTAGCAGTACAATTCATAAGAACGAATGCATTTCAATATCTAATGAACTTGTTAATAATACCTAACATCACGAACAAAAGATCAACTGCTTTCATGGTCAAATTAAAAATTATTCATTTCATAATTAATAGGAACTGTGTTAAAAATTATTTTCTGGTACCTACATTTATAACAACTTAATTTAATGTTGTTCAGAGGCTTCGACACTTGATTTTCAATTGAATTCCTCTGAATTTTATTTCATTATTGTCATCAAAATTCACATATTTTCCAAAATCGCAAAACCTTTTTTTATGTAAGCTATCAATGCTGTGTTTCATGAAATGTGCTTGTGATGAAACCAATGAATATCAGTTGGCCTCAAAGTCTTCAAATTTGTGGAATAATTGAGTATACATCATCAAGATGTATCATTTGACTATCTAATAAACTCATAATAAAACTCAATATCAGAATAAAAACTTAGTTGTTGGATTTTGTAATTTACTGCGCAAAAATGATTTTCTATCATTTTAAAAACTCAATTCAAATATTATTCAGAGATTTTTCAGTGAAGAAAACTGATATTCAAAGAAATAATTTGAGACGCAGAAAACAATACTTATTGCCTGTGACCTGAGAGTAAAAAAAAAATAAAAAAAAATAAAAAAAGTTTTCAATGAAAATTTGAGAGAGGAAGAGATAATATATTAGATATATAACAATTGTCACAATGTTATTATGCTTTAGTTTTATAGAAGCTAGATAGGTATTATTTCTTATGAGATATATTTGGAAATATAGATCGGAAAAGTGCATAATACAGTGGAATAGGCATCAAGTTTTATCTCCGATCTGACTCTGATATGACTTTCGAATATCAAATCAGTGTCGTTAAAACTATAACCTTGATGATGATAACAATTCATCATCGCACGGAATAGTATTTTTTTGCATAAAATAAACTTTTCCAACGCTTAATCTCCACTCCTCGAATATTTATTTTCCTACGCAGTCTGGATTTTCAAACACCTATAATTCAAGTAGAATGTTATTCACAATAATTAAATACCTATACATATTTTTTGTTCCTCATCTACTTGGGAAAGTCGTTAAGCTTTTACTTTATATGTTTTATAGCTTTATAGATAGGTATACATACCTATACATCAATTAACTTACACGATTAGAATATCAAAATTCCTGCCGATTTATAACAGCAAGGAGCAGGATCAACGGAAAAATCCTCCAAGTCGATATGTAGTAGTAGATACATTTTAGACCGCATGCACGTCGTCATAAGGCTCTTTCTTTCTACATAAATCGAAATACATCTACGTCACACTCCACCTACGATTTTCTACTCAAAACGAACGGACTTACCATTAAAAATAAGGAATTAATTGGGAATTTTAACCAAACAAAACTGCAAAAATGCCCGAATTTCTAAATAAATCTAGCCATCACCGCAGGCAGATGTTCTGCTGTTTGTCAACAGAGAGGGGCAAACGTTCAAGATGGCTGACGACGTTCCGACTTGTGAATATCCGTTGCACGGTGGTAGTTACGTGAGTTTCGCGGATTTCCTGAGAAATTAATTTCCAAATCGAAAACTTAACATGAACTAGTGGTGTTTGCGCTCCAGAGTATCCAGTAAGTCTTGAAATTTTAGATAAATTCTCGATCGGTAACCGAACCTGGTGAGAGGCTAGGCCAATGCCACGCCTACTTGACATGTTATCATCCTGACAAAAGACAAGCGGCGGCCATTAAACTTGGTGTATGCGACAAAGGATGGGAAGTGAGAGAAAGAGCGCCTTCAGATAAAAACTGTTGGAATTAAGATTCAGTGGTTTAATGAACTACATTTTCTTATTTCAAGGAAAGCGATTCGGTATTTTGATTGTTTTTCATAAGAAATTGTGTTATATACATAAGCGTAATGAAAGTTGATGAAGGTCCTTAATATAGTCGTCTAATAAATAGTTTGAAGATTCATTCCAAATTGTTTTTAACAGTTTGACACCCCCCTGTGCAGTTTTGTAAATTTGAGGTTTCTGTACTTCAATAGTACACTTTTTTTTATTCTGTAAAAGGTACATTTACAATTTTTACATTAATTTAATCAATTACTATTTTTTTTTTCTAGTATTAATTTACATTCCCTGTCTAATTTAAACAAGAACCGAAAATTCAAAAAGTTTCGCCGTAGAAATAATCCAATTTCCCAACAAATTGCATTTAAGAATGAAGTAGGTATTTTTTGGAGATTGATTTTTGGGAAAAATAGTTCTTTATTTTTCCTCTTCTGTATTGATACAGATATAACAAATACAAAAGGAGACAAATGAGACTTCTTTTCCAAATACGATTTACAAAAAACTCAAACTACTCCACAGAAATGTTTTCCTAGGAATATTCCAAAAATGTTTTGAATTACGAATTCAAATTTATTCAATTCAGTTTTTGTTGGAGGTGTCTTAAAGAGAATATTAAAACGTAATCGAAACCCATTAACAATTTACTTTATAGATAGGTTTCTGTATGTATGTATATTTACATAACATATTTTACATTTAAATACAAACACATTTTGAAATTTTTTTGTAGGAATCCAGAATATTAAAATGATCTGAGACAAAATATGTTTTCTGAAATGACAATACAAATGATTTTTGTGAAACTGGTTTATGTTTCAATATTATATATAGTCTATATAGTATATAGTACAGTACAGAACAGTACAGTACAGTACAGTAGCAGTATAGTCAGTAGGAGACGTTCATATTGAAACACAAATAATAGCATTTGTACAAATGAAAAATTCACTCTGAAAAGCAATATAGGTTCATATCATCGGAATAATGAAAATTATAATATTTGTAATGATTATTTCACGTCATACTCATGTCATAGATTGGAAATAGATATTATTGGTCCATATTATATTCGTAAAAAAACATTTTCTTTTCGCCTAATGAATGAAATTCATATATTTCTAGAATTTCTTGATGGATGAAGAATTGTTTTGAGGATACCCTATAAGTCATTTTTCAAGTATTCTTCTTTGTGAATCTGTATTAATTTTATATATTTGCAATAACACCATTGATATGAAATGAATGAGTCAATTTAGTGGTGATGAGAATTAATAATCAATAGTTTATTTTCGGAATAAATAAATATTTGACCATGCCGCAAAGAAGTCTTTGTATATTTCAATTTTTTTTAGCTAGAATACATATACAATGACTTTGTTAATGATATTTTTCGACTATTTTCCCCAATGTATAAATACGATGAAATAGTTGAAGGCTAGGTAGCATTTGTAGAGTTTTACGGCGATTTCAAAATTGACTAGACCTGTTTGACCGACTGAAATGAACATAAACAGGTGCTCATATTTCACGTAAATTCCAAAATTGAAATTAATTTTCTTGAGTTCGTTGTAAAATTTAGTTTTGTGGGAAAAATCTCAACAAATAATCCTCGTACTAACCAAGATCAATTGATAGGAAGGTGTACAAATATGTTCTTGGATAATGACGTAGAATAAAATTCCTGGACATACGTCTCAGGATTATTATCTTTATAATTGAGATTTTGCTCAGAAATATTTGAAAATTATGGATTTGTATACATTTTATCCGATTAATTCCATTTATATATTTTATAATTTTTCTAACCTGTTTCTACTTTCTATTCACTATCAGTTTTAATTCAATTTTCACAACTTTTTTGACATTTTTCATGGCATAATACTCCAAATTTTTCCATTATGTGTAGGTATCCTTTTTTTCAGATTTCTTATAATCGTTTATTTTGTATCATTGGAATGTTTTGTGATCGAAATGGAAGGTTTTTGTAATATTCCTCCTAGTAGGTATTGTTCTTGTTTCATTTATACTGTAATAGTGAGATCTGGCATTGATAAGATTTATTCTTTTCAGACGTGCTTTTCAAAAAAATATTTTCACAACATTTACCGTTAAGAGAAATCGATTGAATGAATCTTACATTGATGATTGCAATACATGAATTCAGAAATGTATTTTGATGGTTGCGTTTTATATTATTGTTTCTTTCAAAAAAACATAACGATCTATTCAAAGATTTTACAGTGACTGAAGTAAACTTCAGGTAGATAATGTGCTTGATGTAATGTTAGGTTGATCTTAAAGTTTTGATCTTTTTTATGAGACTAAAAATTGGTTGTATGGAAGTCGATAGAGTCGACGAAGGCCGTTTCGCATGGTTCTGATTGGCGAAAGTTCTACCGGTGAGAAAGTTATCGAACTGCTTCAAAATATGTTAGTCGGTTAGTTGGTTGGCGAGAGGTCTGGGAAATATGTGGGCGAGACAGAATTTCGAATTGTTTTAATAAAAATAATAGTTCAAAAAACTGAAAAAATACGCTTTAATAGCAGTATTAAAATTGTGTTCGACATGGATAGTAAGTCCTATGGCTTGAATTGATGAAACTAATGGCTTTCAATAAGTCTGAAACCAGAATAAATCTATTCACAAAAAATTAATTATCTAAGGGTACAAAGTTTAAAATAAATCTGTCCGTTTGAAGTTAGTCAAAATCGAGTCCAAAGAAGTCGGTTACCAACAAACATACAAGTGAAGCGTGTTGAAAATATATAAATTAACTTTCATAATTGGAAAGCAGAAAATTTCTGGTATGTTCACAGTTGGATTCAAAATCCACCATATCAAAAATCATTATCAAATGTTGATAATTATTAAGGACATAGTGACGAAAGTTGATTTATTTTTGGTGCGAGTAAATTTCTAACTGTTAAATCATTTGTCTTTACAAGAATAAAAAACCCGAAGCATTTTATAGTCAAGGCCATTTAGGTAGGTAGGTGTTTCTTACGGATTCTATTAATAATTACAACAATTATACGGTGAATGCATGCATGTGTAATTTGATTAATATCAATCGCATGCCTAACAGTGTTTATTGATATTTATAATTGTAATAACATACATTAACCATTGCAGAGCACATTCATTAAATATTAATATTTAATAATGTATGAGATATAATAAAGGCATTAGCTATTATCTCGTTGAGCGCTTCTTATTTTTAAATTTAAATAAAACGAAGGGTGTGAGACATCATTGAATGTTTTATTAATAATAATAATGTTTATTTTTTCAAAAATATAAAAATACAGAAAGAAGAAAGGCTATCCAACTTTGAAAATAGACGTATGAGATGTAACTAAATAAGTGTAAAACATTTAAGGAGGTGATTCCTCATCGAAAAAAAGATAGGATCTTTCATATAAAGAAATTTCATGGAGACCCTTGTTAAGATACAGCCTCTTAAAGGGGGTACATAAAATTTATATAACAATTTTATTCAGAAGCACTAAAAAAGTTACAATATTGAAATCAACCTGACGTTTTGTACTACCAAAAATACACTTAGTTAAAAATGTATTTGGTTTACCCTATGGTTGTAAGGGGTGGAAAACGCAACCCCTAAAATTGTTTTCCAATGTAACTTTTTGTCTTATTATTTGTTTACCATTTAAAAATTTATTTCCGATAGCCTGTTTCATTCCAAACCCAAAATAAACCAGTTCGCAGCAAAAAATTATTTTACGAACAACTACAGAGATACAACGTCATAAATGCGAAAATACG
>WOGO01009516.1:0-10180 GCA_015342085.1 Leptinotarsa defecta
TTGTGTCTGAAAGTTACTTCTTTGCATGATCTACACATCCATGTATAGAGTTACTTATTTTCAAATTGATTACTTCCTTCCTTTCTTTGGAAGATTCACTCATCCTTTTTTTTGTATCAAGATGGAGTAGTAGAAAGCCAAAAACTTTCTTTCCCAATAATTTGTTCTTTTACAGATCAGTTTTCAATGCATCATTATTGCTGTACGTATTTTCTTTCAAATTGTTCATACTTTTTCGTTTCATTTTCGCAGATAATATTTTTGAACAATGGAGATTAAAACCAGAAATTGTCATTGGTTGATTCAGAGACTGAATATATAGAATTGCATTTCGATTCAGCGAGAATAATAACAAAGTTAATGAATACGAAGAATCCATAAAGAATTTTCCTTTAGATCCGAGATCGTTGTGTCACAATTTTCACAAACTAGCTCCTTGACTGAAAAGGTAATGTGTTCAGATGATCATAAGAGTCCATATAAATTTTGGAAACAAAGGGGAAACGAAGTTGTATTTTTGGAAAACATTTTAATAGTATCTCATCTTATATAAACATAACAAAGAAACTGAACTCTAGGATACTAACCCATTAACGACTAGCGTTGTGAAAACGCAACACATAAATGTAATAGTTCAAAGGAATATTGCAATCTAATACATCAATATTTTTTAGAAAAATGGCAACAGTGAAGGTGGTAAATGCGCTACTTGTAGGTTGGTATGAATGTTTGGTATAGAACTGAAGTTTTTTTTTTAGACAGTTGATCGTTCTGTGTTAGTGTTCTAAATTTGTCATCTCGCTATGGACTTCCGATTTTGTAAGTAAAATTTTTCCATTGTTTTTGATAAGAATTATTGATCTTTTATTTACATTCAATAGGCAATGGATTCAGTTATTCATTAGTGATCATTTAAAAACTTCAAAATTCAATAGTCATGTGATTTTGTTGCGCAGTTAAGAGGGTTGCGAAAATGTGACGCCAGTCCTTATGACTTCTGCCTTTTCAAATTTATATTTATTTTTTAGTGATGGACTCACACTCGAAGAGGCTATGCAGATGATTTAGGCGTTGGTGAAATCTAAATGAACCCCCAGAACCGGCCGGGCTGACGGATGAAGACTCTGCAGATGAAGTTGGTCTTGTTGTATGCAAATCAGTTGCGAGCTGCAGCCGAAATAAGCATTCATCAACAAGACAATAGAGCTGATAATGAAATTATTTCCGAAGATCTAGAAGAACCCGAGAAAGAACAACAGCCTGTTAATTCCGTAAAAAAATATTACAGCAATATTTCTTGGATAAATGGTGACGTAGTTTCTGAAGAAAAGCAGTTTTCTCAAAAGAACTATGAAAACTTCAAATGCCTTACTCCTACTGAGATGTTTGAGTTATTTATTGACAATGATATTATATCATTATTAGTATTATATATTAGTATTATATATTAGTATTATTATTAGTATTATATAAACTAGAAGATATAGCCGCCAAAAAAATGCAGAAAATTTTTCAATAGATACCAATGATATAAAATGTTTCCTCAGCATTCTCGTATTATCGGGCTACAATATTTTGTCAGGCAAAAAATTTTACTGGAGTAGTAATATGGTAAAGTTTGCTATGCGACGTGACCAATTTATTTCAATTTGTCGTTATATGCATTGTGGGAATAATGATAACCTTGATTTATCCAATAAATATTGTAAAGTTCGACCACTCATAAACATTGTGAAAAAAAAAATGTATGCATCACTTCGTTCCAGAACAAGATCTGAATTTTGCGAACCCATGGTCAAATATTATGGTAGACACGCATGAAAACAATTTATAAAATGTGAGCCTATAAGATTTGAATACAAGATTTGGAGTTTGACAACTCAAAGTGGATATCTAATAAACTTCATTCCTTATCAAGGTACTGACAATAATATTCCAGATGATTACAAAAAAGTATTTGGTAAATATGCCGCGCCATTGGTGAAAATGATAGACGAACTAAGAATCTGCAATAAAGGTGATCTGAGATATAACATTTTTTTTAATAATTTATTCACAATTTTGCATACATTTCATTATTTGAAAAGTCTTGGATATGGCGCAACAGGCACTATTCGACGTATACCGCGAGGACGTCTCCTTCCACAAAAGCAAGCACTAGAAAAGCAACCCAAAGGAGAATATGCAACAACAGTGGATAGGACTTACGGAACGATACTCAGATGGAATGATTATAATATCGTTACACTTACATCCTTTGAACCATGTAAAAAGGTTTTCTCAAGCTGAGAAAAAAAAATCCAGATACAAGTACCATTAGCTATTGCTAAATATAAGTCATCAATGGGAGGTACAGATCTAATGAATGAAAATAACTTAAGGCATCATGGGATCAGCATTAGAGGAAAAAAATTGTGGTGGAATCTATTCACTTGGCTGCTGGATACTACAATACAAAATGCATTGATTTTACATAAACGCGCAGGTAACAAATTAACTTTATTGCAATTCAGAAGGGAAATTGTGAAAAGTTACCTGACCATGTATCAGATTCTTCCACGTCAAGGAGATCGTCCATCATCGAGTGTGTCAAGTCGTTCCTCATCAAGAGTTAGTGACGATATTCGTTATACAGGTCACATTTTAGACTCTATCAAAAATAACAAACGATGACGGTGTGCTGGAGACATGTGTACATCTATTACACGAACATATTGTATAAAATGTAACGTTGGAATGTACAAAAATTGTACTGTTGACTTCCATAGCAGATTATAACTATTTTGTTCGGTTAAGAATATTTTGATACACTTAAGGACTGGCGTTGCGTTTTTGCAACACATAGTTTCTTATAAAATAAAATAATATTTTTTTCTATAAAGTTGCTAGCTCTTAATACCTACCAAATGCAGGAAGCACAAAAAATATATTTTTTGAAAAGAAATGAACTCCGTCCTTAATGGGCTAATGAACATCGAATCCATTTTATGATGAACATATCCTAGGACAAGATTTTCAGTATTTCACATATGTTTGAATAACAGAATTTAAAATTATTTGATCACTTGAGATAACAATATATAAGTACACAATTTCAATGGGACTTGCAGATTATATTTTCACATCGTGGTGGCTTCTCCATACGAGGAACTTATTTCTCTTTCTTTCCCATTTGACATATTTGTATCGTTAGTTGAACTGAAAAAAAAATAAATAAAAAATGAAAAAATAAGGAAAAACGTGCAAGTAAACAAAAAGAAAACAGAAATTATCAAATAATATTATAGGAATTAAAATATGTCTGAAGACTGTATCGAGGAGACATACGTACATACGTACATACGTATGGGAAAATAAATATTTCGAAATTGAATCTCAAGAAATTAATTTCTCTCAACATATCTACACAGTAGGATCTATTAAATGATAATAATAATAATAATGTGATTTATTCATGATTGAAACAACGACAATGGATGAATAAACAACTAATAAAATACAACTACTTCTTTGGCTTATACCACGCTGGACAGACATTAATGCAAAACACCTCACAAAGGTCAGTCTTGCAGATGTTTTTCGTTCATCCAGCAGCCAAGACTACGCTGGAATCAACCTAGTAGATAAATCATCCACAGACCGGTTTCGAGGTATCACCTCTCATCATTACAGGAAAGATTCGACCTAACCAGCAGTGTGCCTGGGACTCGATTGATTTCAACGCGGCTCGATTGCATTCATTAAACCTTCGTCTACGAGATAGATTGTTGACTAGTAACAGCTTGACCTCGTGAACCAAGCTCCAAGCGGGAAAGAAACATCCCATGCACCAATACACAAATAGAAATCAAAATGAGTTTGAAGATTTTTATCGAAGAGAGATGCACACGTTAAAGAAAATAAATAATTCGAAATGGAGTCTTGAAACATTCATTTCTCTGAACATACCTACCCAGTAGGTTCTGGTTAATGTCTACAGGAAAACAACTACTTGCAAGATACCTTTCAGAGGTTAGTAACGCAGATGTTTCTCGGTCATCCAGCAGCAGGACACCGATCTGTAGGTGATCTAATCGATTTATTTCAGCGTGGTCTTGCTGTTGGAAGTAGTGGTTTTTCTGTAGGAATTTACTCCTTCCATAAAGTATTGTGTAGGGAAGAAAAGAATGTCTGGAAATTTAATTTCGAAATTGTTTTTTTAATATAATATTATGAGTGTTTTTGAAGAGCGATATTGCGTTGCGAAGAATGAAAGAAAAATATTTATTCTCTTCAGGAATACCTCTCCGGTGAATGAATATAAAACTTAACCAAACATGAATCGACGATCGCAAAACAGATTAAAACAGATTTTTAATAATGAAAAATTTATATTGCTGTCATCAAACTGCTTACTAATATCCCTCAACTCACTTATCCTTAACGATAATAAAATATTGTTGAATAATTCAAGTGAACTACAAAATTTTCTTTCAATTCGATTGTCTGAACTGTCAAAAATTGCCATTTCAAAACCCTTCTCCTCAACTTTGACCAGTACAGTAGAGACAATCAGATATAAACGAAGCAGGAATGTCTCAATAATAGATTCATTGTTGTAATTTTTGATAATTTCTTTATTTTGGTACTGCGACGAAAATGTGGCACTCATATGACGTGAATACCTACTCGACCGTTTCACCTGCTTGTGAGAGGACATATGTGGCTAATAGATAGTTAGAATAATATGTCGTCTAGTCAGTTTCCGTTACGTAATGTCAGAAAACAAAACAAACATCAATGGTAAATAACGTTAACCCACCGTCAGGGCTTTGATTCCACCGAGGGCCAGGTCCAGGATACCGCTGTGAGGGGTGGTGGCGGAGGAGGTTCCAGCGACGAGGGGGATGACCGCCTCCATCTTCCCCCCCGTGGCTGCGTCTCAGCCTGATGATTTCTGTGGCACACACGCGACCGCGATATCAGCATAGATTTCGATCATAAACTACAGGATAGAGCGGACAGATTGTTCGTACTGTGAGAGTGTGAGCAAATCTCGTGAGAGAGAAGTAACAAAGAAATATGGTCTCCCAATCACTCCGAAAGCACCGTCAGTCACAACTGAACGCTTCTTTCCTCACAATTTCTTATGAAAACGCGATATCTGTTCGTATATCGCGAATACATGATGACAGATGCACAGATAATAATGTTCTGACGGTTATCGGAGCGATAGAGAGGATCTTTATGCTCTATCGATGTTTTTCCACTGTCCCACAAGTGTTGGTCACATAGTCTCTCACAAGAAGCGGTGTCTATTCTCTAGGAATCTCTATTTCACACTGAATGTTTAGAATAATTAATTGGTCACGTCATTCGTTTACATTTTTTATGATACGTGATGACGATTAGTCAAGGCTGGCCCGAAGACTGTCTAGGTGCAAGGGACAGCTAACACAGCAACATGAAACTCTGTGGATGAGGATGAGGGACATGAAAACATTTTGGATTTGAGATTTTTTCAATTCGATGTAATTGACAACGAAAATAAACCAAATAAATTAAATATACCAAAATTATTCATTTTCAATGAATGATAGTTATCATAAAACTCCAAACTTTTCAAGGTGAATTAGTTTACCTTATCCACAGACATAATGTTAATCATGCATGCAATGAAATGTTCTAGTAAAGAAGAAAAGATCACCCCTGTATATATGAGATGCTGGGTTTGGACCCGGCCCAGCGATTAATTGGGGAGTTGGTTCTATTGTGAAGAGGTTAAGAACTATTTTTATCTAAAGATTGTATAAAATAGGAAAAGTTGTGAATGGGACCTGCAGCTCACCAAAATATAGTAGTTAACATGTTGATCTATGAAACTTCAATATTTTCAAAAAGTTAAAAAAAGGGGGTTATAGATATATTCTCAAACATAAACATCAAACAAAGATGTTCAAATTACTTTTATTTTCCAAAATACGTCTTAGGATAAATAAAACATTTTTTTACATTTTGAAAATTATTTTTTTTTTAATAATTTTCGATAATGAAAATGTTATGGGGTTGAAATTTCCAGAAAGCATTCTTGCTTCATGAAATTATTTCGATGTTAGAGAGCAGGTAAACAATATTTACTATTGATTTCTGAATTTTGTGTTCTCAGTTAAAATAGTTTTTGTGTTTATGTGTTTCCATGTAGGTACAATTTGGCACATGGCAAGTAGATGTAGTTGACAGAACTTGGGTGTTCTCGAATGTGATAGAAACACTATGGGACAAGAGATTACATTCTCAAATGGCGGTTCGCGAAGATCTTTCCTTTCAATTGTTACGAAAGTAACTGTTGTATACTCAGACGGTTTGACATGGAAACAGTAAGAAGGACTTCCTTATGTATTTTAGGGTGTATATGCATACCCTGCATCTGTAGAAATATATACATAAGAACCACGAAAAGATTGGAAAATGCATAATACAGAACCATAATGTAAATAAACTACCGGATATGGTAAACCGACAAGTCATCAGTCACGGAACACGCCCTGAGTAACGAAGTCATAATACCTAACGAATTCAAGAAAAACCAGATATTCTCAACAACACATTACAAAAAGTGCTGAAAAAACTGAACAACAAATTCAGAGGCCTCCTTCAATTATTGTAGAGTTGAACAAAAACTTTAAGGATTTTCATGAATGAAAGTCATTTATGACCACACTATTAAAATCAATATGCAAAACGAAAATTATTTTGAGCTTCTCTCTGCATCATTGAATGACAAGGAATATCCGTGGCATTCATATGAAAATAATCAAAATATTACCCCATCAAAGTAATAGGCCTAACGTGATGATACTAAACAATCTCTTAACAAGGCTGTATCATTTAGACATCATAAAAATGTTGATGTTATATACGAATTACTGATATATCAGGAGTTACAGTTCGGATACTATCATTGAGAAAATTCAAACTTCTGACCCAATGCAAGATATGAAAAACTCTAAACCGTTCGCAAAAATACTGCGCGAAGCAACCAGAATGTGTTGAATATACTAGGAAGTACCCAACTAGCAATTGTAAAGGACCTAAAAAAATTCCAGTCAACACTATGTGGGTCACCCCCACCCATTAAAGAGGATGCATGGTAGCAGAATAAATGAGAAAACCAGCGTAATTATTCAGTAGAAAAGGATGGAACAACAGAGTCTAACATCCAAGACCGAAAAAAACAAAAACCCACGCCGCTACATATAAGCTCGAGAGTGAAAAATCAAAACAAGAAGTACTTTCCAATAATCACCATCACCAACATGGATGAGCCCATTACTGAATTGAAATAAAGAACAAACAGAGCTTTCTCAAAAAACTGAAATGTCAGATAGTCTGAGGATAATGAAAAGGAATGTAAATAGACTACTGCAATATCAGTAAGAGTTGCAGACTGTTTTATTGCAACAATAAACGTATGTTTCATTTCTGAAACACATTTCACTAATAAAACCTATATTAGTTTTTGAAGGATATGAAATGTAGCATACGCTACATTCCAATAACACAACCAGAAAAGTGGTAGGCTCATAATGAAAAAAAATCAGACATTATCAAAAAAAATTGCTACAAAACAGAAATATTTCAAGTAACTTCAGTGAGTGCTGAATACAAAACACTTTTGAGCTTTATGTTGCTGCTGTGTTCTTTCTGCAAAAACATATCCTGAAAAGATAATTATGCACACTCATTGAAGTTCTACATTCACAAGCAGTTGATTGATTAAATTGTGAAACACTTTCTACAGGTTATTTGACATTTTAGTCTACTGATACCAACTAAATCTCAGACCTTATATATTTTTCAATAATCAGAAATATCTCTGAATGTGACATGAATTCCGACAATTCTCCCATTTTTCTCACAGTGAGCGCTACCGTTATTAAAAATCCACCATCTCCTGAAATAACTATTAGATTAACAGATTGGCGAAGTTTTCACCTCCACTTAGAATAAACAATATATTTGTCGATCTCATTGAAAAATTAAGAAATTAGCAAGCTGTATGGACTGAAGGTGATAATTAAGCTGAAGAAATTGAAAAACAGGTCTCTAGAGCTTCATGTGATGAAACCAAACTCAACAACACAAAAAGGAAAATAGCTCTGGTTGGATGGAAGAGCAATTTCTGCCTTGATTTGTCATGTGCAGACGTTGAATTCTGCCATTTGTTAGGTTAGATTAGTATCTCTTGTACTGAGTAACCTTTCGAAAAAAGCATTTATTATTATTATTATTAGAGTAAATGAAAACAAATCAATTGGTGACCATATGAGAGAATTGACATATGACAGCCGAACTAATGATTTTCTCTGAAAAGCCACCAAGAGATAGAAAAGACCAATCTTGCAAAATCTTCCATTAGGAAATTCAAATAAAAATTGGACAGAAATGAATAATGAAATTAAAGAAAACCAATCCAAAAAAAGCTGGGTGAATCCATAGTGAAGCTGACATACCTTATCATTGCTGACGCCGAAATGAACCTAAAACCTGTAAAACTAAGAAATATAATATCATCGTACAGGCATCCATTTGCCTGAAGTTCCGAAGCTATACTAGAGGATATTGTTTAAAAAGATGAAACCTCTCCTAGTAGCTGAAGATCTATTTTCATCACACCAATTTGAGTTTAGAGAAATTTATTCAAGTATACATCAAGTCTAAAATATAAAGGATTCAATAGAGAGGTGACTAGACGACGATAAAAATATAGAAAATCATAAACTACCCTGTCAATCTACAACAACATACTTTTGGATACAGATATTGAGCTATGGGATTATGTGCGGATCTGGTTAGAAGACTCGAGAAGCTTTCGAGTTAGCTGAGTGAAAAGTGAAAAGCAGTGTATAGAGCAAGTGATGTTGCACGTTAATATTTGTGTAATGGAATAATGGAATCTAAGGAATACTGGTGAGCTATAGTGATAATTACGGTCATTTAAAAAATGCTCATTGATCATATTGACTTATCAGATTATGATTTCATTAATATATTACCGGTGTTTGATGAAAAACACATCTAATTATCATGCCAGGTTAAACTGAGAAGCCATCGAAATACAAAAACAATTTTAGTTTACCAGGGGAAAGTCAGAAAGTCAAAAAGCTTGGCTACATAGTCTGAATAACATCAACACTGAATAGCTTGAGGTGATCAAAAAAACTTTAAACGAATAATTGGAAAAACTACTTTTTGTAATTAATAAAGTGGAAGTGATATTGAAAATATTTTTCTGTGAGAAATTCTATTGATAGAAATTCTATGGTTAGGATAGAAGCAACTAGTTATATAAATGTTTTTAACGAACTGTCATTGTGATAAAGCAGATTCGATTTTGGGAAACAAGCTTTATGGTTCTTGACTTCCCCATCATCGAAAAATAATAAGAGTGAAACGCCTAGAAGCTTTTTCACTAAAAAAATTATCACTCTTGAAAATATCTCCTATTCAATTTGAAACAGGTTTGTTTGTTCCATTGTCATATAGTTCTGAAATTTTGCAAATACTGAGTCAATCATCTTTCGAAGATATAAAAAAGTGATAATGAGATTTTGATCATTTCTCATGAGTGAAATTTGATATCAGTAAATTACAATTTTATGACGTACAAACCGAGAAAGAAAATTTTTTTATAATAATAGGGTTATTCAGTCATGTTATATGGGTCAAATCTAATTTTGTGCATCTCTTTATACAGAGTGGTCCAACGAAAAGTATGCACCTTACTTTTCTCCTTTTTTTGTAACTTAACGCAAAAATGCTCGGACAGGTCAATTTTGCTTTTGAAGGGGACACATTTTAAATGTATTTTTGTACCTGTGCCTTCAACCCCCTAACGAGGGTGAGTAACAACCCTAAAATTTCAAATGGAAAGTGGGGTCGAGTGATATCATTTGAAAGGGCACAAAATTATCTTTCCAACGATACCTAATTTGTTGTATCTCACTCAAACATGTAGGTATTATAAAGAAAAACACCTACAACCCAGTACTTTGAAATGTGTAATTGACTTAGTAGAATCCTACTTCAGCAAGTGCTGAAAATTTGACCCATTTGCTTCCATACAATAATACAGATTTTGTTCAAATCTATTCCTAACATTCTGTAGCATATCAGGTGTTATACTTATGCACTCTGCTGT
>WOGO01009517.1:0-10179 GCA_015342085.1 Leptinotarsa defecta
ATAATGTTATCCGATTTGGTTCTGAAGAGCCTTAGGATAAGTGTCTTACGGCGAAACATCGATGTATACCAGTGAGGATGACAGTGTTCCATGTAAGTGCAATGTTTTACCATTCATTCAAAGTAGAACTCATGTGAATGATATTTGATTTTATTCCACAACGAATGTTAGAAATACAAACTGAGAAAAGTATCTTCTGTATATTTCAGTATTCATATAGAAGTATTTGTTTCGAAAAATTTTTTTTCGTGTAATTCAATTTTTATATGAAAGTAGCTGTTTCAGGAGGACTTTATTTCAGTTCGTGTCTGAAAGTTACTTCTTTGCATGATCTCCACATCCATGTATAGAGTTACTTGTTTTCAAATTGATTATTTCCTTTCTTTCTTTGGAAGATTCCTTCTTCTTTTTTCATATCGAGATGAAGTAGTAGAAAGCCAAAAACTTTCCTTCCCAAAAATTAATCACTTCTAAAAATATAACCCCTTCAATTCAAATTAAAATAAGGGTTTGGAATTGGAAAAAAATCCAGTAATATTCATTACTACATCAAAGGTTCCAAACAAGAGAAAATATATGAGTTAGTACGACTCTTCACGAAGAGGCCATTAGGTTCAGGGTCATCAAAGGCTGCTCTCAAGGTGGGGTACTATCTTCCCTTCTGTGGTCTTGGCATCGCTTCGGGATTTGCCAAACGAAGATTGAACACCTGGATGGCAAGGAGATTCATGGACTTCTGGCAGAATCTTCCAGGATTGGCCTACTCCACCCTTCGAAGCTTATACCGAATAGTTATTGGACTACAGTGGGGATGAACTACGATATCTAACAGGCCTTTTCACAGGTCTCTGTCATCTGAATCAACATATGCAGACACTCAGAATGTTGGAAGACAGTGTTTTGCCCCTGTTTGGAAAATGATGGAACAGCAGAGCACATACCATGTGCCTGCTCCGCTGGGCACCGAATCGGGTTTTCCTAATCGGCTTCGTCAAGAAGGTGGATTCTAACCTAGGAAATAAGCTAACCTAGTAGCGAACCTAGTAACGAAATAAAATTCACTCTTCAGAGTACCGTTCATCCAGAGCAGTTTTTTGTTGTACGAAAGATATATGAGCATGCTATACTTTAATTTGACTCCACTGTGTTGTATGTCAACTCTTTCAGCAATATGTCAACAGAATTTCAATATCTCTGCAAATCAAGAAGATGAAGCCAAAAATACCACTGAAAACTATACTGAATTTTTCATAATTCATCAGTATTTCAGAATGGGAAACTTCATTTCAATTGAGGTTACTCCCTACTCCTCATGGTTCATGTTATTTCCAATAGCTGAATGTGAAAATCCTTATATGAAAAAGCCTAATTTCTGAGAGCTACTTATTAAAAGAACAATTCTTAATTGTATGATGTAGAATTCAATCAATGAAATTTACAATTAATTGGATTCTATAAAATCTGATACATATTTTTTCCTTCAAAAATCTCCTGAATTCACCCCTGAATGGAAATAAATTTTAGCACCATTACCAGATGCTCAATTTTATCACAATCTGTTCGTCGAACGTTCACATTCAGCTGTATAAAAAGGCACTTATATTCCTGTAATGGTGATGAAAACATTAAAACTACCAGCACAATAAGCAATTCAGAGATGTTACAATAAAATCGTGCAAAACGCTTGTTTGTCCTTGAGGTCAATACCCCAGGAGCCCTTCCTTCAATGATTTTTCCCTTCAACAAAATTTTACCGAATTATTCATTTCAGAGCCGTTATTTTGAAAAGCTATATGGTAGCCGGTAGCCGATTGGTTCGACGTCGGTGCTTTGTTCACACACTCGAATTGACTGCCGTGATGGTCGGTGGTTCAAGTTCCAGGCTGGACGATTGATTTTCACTTGAAATCGTCCAACCCGTGTTAGGAATCACACGTTCAAGAATGAGGTTTCATTGATAAACGAGAACGAGAATGTTTCCTACTTATTTACCAAACTCAAACATTTGTTCATGCAGCTGCAGTTTCGTAAAAATGTATTATCTTTCACTCCAACTGATTTCCTGGAGTCTTTGAAGTTCACTAGATACTCGTTAGGACAACAAGAGGATTGTTCTTGTTAAATACTCTTCGTGGGCAAAACAATGACTGAATCAATACCCCTGACCGCTCTGCATTGAATGATTCCGTACAGTCCATCTCGTCTTGTGTTTGTAAATCTTTTGCTGGAAAAATCCTAACTTGTTTACTTTGTAGTAAATGTTCAACAGGTAGCGAAACCGTATGTGAATTTCTGGAACTTCATCTAGCGTTTCCTAATATGACTAACCAGTCCGTGCAAAGCTCATTGTTGAATCACCTGAAAATAAAATTTTCAACAGATGATGATCGACTGTGGTTCTGGCGTTGGATTTGGTTATTATTACACCTTGGTCAAAGACGAAACGGACTGGTTTAAGTTTGACGATAGTCGTCTCACGAAGTGTTCTGGCGATGTATTGAATTCGTTGGAACCTCTGGAGAAACCCAACATTTTTTTTTTATGAGAGAGAGGACATTGGCAGATCAAGATTTTCAGATGATGTGGTGCTGCAGGTTTTTCCGGGTTTACCTGCAGCTGAAAAAGCAAATGCGCCATTGGAATCAATGAAGTCGCCCTGAAGTGCCAATTGATTTTTTTGTTGTTTTATAACTGCACGAATAATATATGAGAAAATTTCAAATAAATAATACAAGGTTGATCATTCGAATCGATACGAAAAGTCACAGGTTTTTCTCCACATTCAAACTCGATGAATTATCATTCAACCACAAAGGTATGTTCCCCATATCAGTCCCGACTTCCGCCAGTGAAAATCATAGCCGTGTCATCAGTTTATGTGAAAAAGGAAAAGAATCGAACCAAGTACTCTTCCCTGTGGTATATCAGCATCAATTTGCGATGTTGCGCTAGGTCTATTACCAATGTTCATAGTTTGTGTTCGTTTCGATGAAAAATTTTGCATTAGCTTCGAAACATGTCCTCTGATACCATATTTGAAAAATTTTTGTGACAGGGTTTCGTGTGATACAGATACAAGTAAAAAATTACTTCTCAACGTTGTTTCATAACATGCTTTGTCATTATGATTATTCCTTTGTGAATTACCATATATTCATTATTTCGATGAAGGTTACGAATTCTACTGATATGAAATAGATATTCTACGGGGTTCTATTTTGAGCCCTGCATTGTATTTCCTGTAGGTTAATAATATTGGGAAACTATGTGAAAATGCTCATGTTACGATTTATGCAGATGATATTTCTGTTCTAGTGTCAGGTCATTCTGATGGAATGCTTGGAACACGATGTGATGAACAACGTGCTCCAAGCGTGGTAACGTGAACATATGGGAACTACTTATTTTTCAATGTGGATGACATACAATATCTTCAGTATCACCACTGTCAAGAAGATGTACAAAACCCGTTGTCACTGTAAATGATATACCATTTTCCAAGTCTGCCACCCATGTCAAATGTTTAGGAATATGTATTGATGAACATCTATATTGGAAAGTACATTGTTCGAGTTTGATTTCAGTGCTTCATTCATAGTGATATCTTCTGAAAAATTTAAGAATATTACTTACCCATTCTCAATTGCTGATATTGTATTAGGCGTATATGGAAAGTCTTTGCGTTATGATATTTGTTTCTGGGTAAATATAATCACATCTCAGGGTTTTTACTGCACAAAACAAATTTTCAGGTACGTGTGCCTAGTACTGAAAGTTGTGAAAGTTTTTCAGAACATATGAAATCTTATCACTTTCACCCTTATATATTTCTGAATTATGTTTACTGTATTTTCAAGAATAGAGACAGTTTTGTGAAGAAGTCTTCTGGTGTACATCAAGTGGATACTCAAAATCACTGTCATCCACCAATATGCAGAAATAGAGTACATTTCTGCTCTGCAACTGAAACTCAGATTTGTTTAGGTTAGCTCCACCGTAACCTGCAAGAGTTCATTGTGGCTCATACCTATTTACACTCGACCAAATAAACCCAGCTTCTTTGTATTCCAACGCTCTGAACTTGTTTATCTACACTGTATGCTTTCTCTTGACTATTCCAATTCAATATTTTGTCTCTTGGGGAATAAATTATTATCATTATCATCATCATTGAATATTTCACTACATTATTTTCACACAAATTCTTCAAAATGAACTAGTACTTAGCTTCAACTTCACTATATTTCCAGATATTAGCAGAATTTCTCACGTTGTCCAAATATTACCCGATATATTCCATCTAGCGAATAATTTCAAGTATGATGCTTTTTGGTGTGCCGGTAATGGAACGACACTTTTCCACTCTCACGCGGAAAAGACGTGAAAGAGACGAGTCACAATTATCGTAGCTACTTCGAGTCCGGAAACAGACTCGAAATAAATAAGGGAGGTGGTATTCCGTGAATCGTTATTATTTACTGACCGTGCCTTCCTGAAACACCAACTGGAATATAGAATCGGATGAGCCTATCACATTCATGAAACGGTTGAACATCCATATATTCACAACATCAGAAGATTGGAACATAAAAAACTTTTTGTGTGCCAATGGATAAAAACATGAAAAGATACAATTGATATGAATGAAGCAGAGAATTGAGTATGAATCTAAATCAGATGTGAAGTTATACTATATCTAGACTGACCTGGAACCAACATATGGAATGAGTTTGGCCAGCAAATCACTAACTGACAACCTCCTTTCGTATGGATGACATACGAGAGGAGGTCGCTTGTTGATTTCTGTTTCCGTAAGCCATAATGATGGCCACTCAAGATGTTGAAGCTCCCCCATGATATCTCCATGATTTTTGATATCATTGATAGCAAAGCGACTGGTCTTTAGTCATTTGTGAGCTTTTTTCTGCCCTTGTTGCCCTTCCAACAAGAAGGAAAAACCCCTTTCTTGTAGAAAGAGTTGAAAAATCTGCAAAACTTATCAAGAACGATGCCAGGCACTTCATTAGGATCAGTCATGTGAACAATGCAAATTACTTCTAGTGTTACATGAATATTATCTACCTGAATCTACTGAAGGGGAAATAGCACCATAAACCTTTGTGATACAGGTGGAAGAAACTCGAAATATTTCGACGAAAAAGAGCAATCATTTCTAAAATATTGCCTCCCAATCATAAACTCCTTCAGTTCAACTGAAATGTATCAATAAAACCCGTCCACCTTTCAAAAATATATCCTTTTGCTTGTATACGTAATCTCTCTATGGCTTCTGACCTGTGAGTCAAAAGCTGTGCATACAAAAGCCCTGTCTGCCTGAGATGTAAATACCTGATACCACTTGATGTGCACGCGTTCTTTCATGTAAATCGTTCTTTACTTTATGTACGAAAGAGAATTCATCTAAATACAGCTCGGGCGTACTATGCTACATCGAATTTCAAAATATACAAAGTGCACGGGTGGTTTATGCTTTTCAATTGAATTTCTACAATGTCTTGAAATCGTTATATGAGTTGATTCAGGTTCAAGGGAGAGGGAGCTTTGAATGTTCACCTAGAGTTGCAAATAATGGAAGTAGCTTCGTCAGGGATGTTTTGCAAGAAATGACATTCTGATAAACTGAGATAATATTTTTCAATCGAGAGTAGCAAAGCAGTGGTTTATTTTTCACCATGATTCATTGATTTCGTTTAGCGGATACACCACTTGAGCTACTTTATCTTGATCATTCGAAAATGACTGATTTCTTTATCTGAAAAAGTTTCACAATTATGAATGTGCAATCAAATACAGGTTTGTCGTGAACTGACACATTACATTGATCTTGTTTCTGATATACATTTGATGTTAAGGTCAAAGACGTATGCATGGGCTTCTATAATAATAATAATAATCTTTATTCAATCCTTACACATCACATGCAGCATGATATAGGATACGTCACAAATAAAAAAACCGTGTAATGATAGACAAATTTACAATCAACAATATTGAAATATCATATTTTTATAGATTTGTTCACATATACCTACATGAAAACATGTATAACATTTATATTTATACCTATTAGCAAACAAATTTTCATTTTGCATCAAGAAATTCTTTGATGCTATAGTAATATTTGTCTTGCAAATATACTTTCAATTTTTATTTGAAGAAATTTTTATTCCGTTGCTCTCTCAGGTTTGTGGGAAGATGATCGAAAAACTTTATACCTCTATATGAGGGGCTTTTTTCATAGAATGATGAGCTGTGTGCAGGAATTCTGATGAGGTCTCCGTTTCTAGTTGAGTAACCATGGCAACGAGAAACTGTTTGATACATCTCAACATGTTGCATAAATAACATTAAACATTTGAGAACATAAATACATGCAACTGTTAACATTTTATATTTTTGAAAATATGGTCGACAAGATTCATCTGAGTTCAGATTGAAATAGTCGACTAATTCTTTTTTGGGAAACAAATATTGTGTTTGAGTTACTCGAGCATCCCCAGATGTTGATGTTATAGGATATGTTGCAGTAGATTAGAGCATAATGTATATTGATGAGTTGATTGGTGTTGAACATATTTTCTAATTGCAATATAGCACAGTAACCTGTGTTCACTTTTTTGTTTATGGCATCAATATTATTTTCTCAACTCATTCCACTATCTATATGAGTTCCAAGGAATTTCATAACTTCAGAAATGCTATCAATAATGCTATTTTTGACAACCACTTGAATATCAGTCACAGATATCCACCTAGAATGGAAATGCATACAGACTGTTTTCTCTGCATTCTCTGCTATCAAAAAATTTCATTCACACCAATTCATGAATTCTTTCGTTAAATTATTTTTCATTATTCAGGACTATCTGCATCAATGGCCAATCTAGTGTCATCTGCATAGAGAATTACTGCATTTGAACTGATAGAGTCAGGTAAATCGTTTATGAATAACAAAAAAAAAGCGGTCCCAAGATCGATCCCTGAGGAACTCCCCGGTCCATATCATGATATTCAGATGTATGCTCTCCGATTTTAACTGATATTTTTCTGAAGCGCATGTATGACATTAGCCATGACAAGAAATTTCCATGAAAACCAAGGAAATACATATGATGGAATCGGCCGATATTTGATGAAAATCCATAACTAACGTATTCTAAAAACAATTTATTGTGTGATTTTCACTAGATAGTTTTACAAAAACGCAACACGTCGAATGCCTTCGATGGGGCTCAGGCCATCCAAAATGAACAGAGGTTTTCACGGAAAACCCAAGTTTCGACTTTGAACTAGACATAATATGCCTGTCTTTATAGCTTCCATTGCACGGTAGCGATTTTGGTTTACATTCTGCAGGTTCATCGTGAGATAGTGATTTCTCATCCACTAGTTATTGCCTTAGCATAGCAACCACCACCGGGGGGATCATTGTTTATTTTGGATAGACTAGGTTTGCCTCACAGATGGCGTTTCAAGCTCATTTTTCTGCATAGAGGTATCAGCTGGAAATGAGAAACATGAGGAAAATATGGAGGTGTGAATCTATCAAAACCATCATGTATGTCCATAGTCCATGAAAATAGATGTTGACAATTGTCAATTTTTATCTACTCATCAGTCCAAACAAGACGTTGAAATGTCATTGCATCTAATTGCCTGTTCATCAAGTTATTAGGTATATATTTTTTACGTTACTTGTTTTTATCCATTTATCTAGAGATTTGTACTATATTGGAGTATGCTCTCATTCATAAGTCACCCAGGTAATCATTCCTGAACCTCAAACTCCAGACTTCCTGCACGGTCTTGACCTTATCGAGCAGTTGTAGTCGACGTGGAAGGCATCAGTGACGTAGTGTCTAATGTTGGCATTTTTGCCTTTGCGGTAAACGACGGCAAATATTTTGTATTGCTTCTCTGTTGGAGACTGTGTTTCCGACGATACCGAAGTCGAATCATTCTTCAAGTCGATGTGTAGAGTAGGGAAAGTGAGTGAAAGCCCACAGCACTTATGCCACATATGACCCATTGTACATCCTCCCGAAGAGTTGTCCTCCTAGGTCACCGTTCATCATTTTCTTTCCGGGAAGGTGGACAGGTCACTGGGGGACATCTCCTTTGTATTGGCAGGTGTAGGCCAAGATTTGTCGAACACACACTCTCTTATTGACGATAACTCCAGACACTCGCATAGGACATGTCTGACAGTCTCATCTTCCTGTTGACACATCCTGCATAGAGGTGCATCCTGTCCTTGGCTGAATAGTCGGCAATGCGATTACCTCTACTCCTGTCGTGCCCTTTAACCCACCTTCAAGTCAAATTCAAAATCCAAAGCCTTGATAATCTTCGTGCAACGGTCGTGGTTGTATTCGAAAAATTTCAAATGCGAAACGAGGATGATCCATAATGGTTGGGCTGAGGCGTTTTGAATGAAAGTATTTTACCACAAAACAATGATAATTTTTCTTCACACATCCACGAAAAATGTCCACTATTGATGGCTGCCAAACAGATAAAAACAACGCAGCGTCTTCAAACTTCAAAAATATGCTTTACAGATTGTTTACTTCCTAATACCATGATATTTTCCACACTACCGCCATATCTAGGTTAGGTCGGGTACATCTGGGACCACCCAGGTATTAAGAGAATGAAGATACAATAACAGATTCTAGTATCTGAATCTTATAACTGGACGCTTTACGGTGATCTCTGTTCTTCTGTTCTAGGTCTGATAAATTTATGATTCCATGAGTTCTGTTGGCTTTTACATGAGCTCACCTTGGAAAATTATATCTCATTATCAAATTTGCATTAGAATTGATCCGCGCAACTGCTTAGACAATGCCCTTAGTGACATTTATAGCATTTCTAATGAAACTGGGCCTAGATCTGTTGCATCGATTCCAACTTGAATGCAGCACGATGAAAGAGGAAGATACACGAAATGTAATTTTTTTTAAAGAAGAAGATGCTACAACTCGTGGTGAAAACAATTGCAATGAGCAACATGTTGTATGAATGAACAACATTGGGTCTAAAGGAAGAAAGGAAGTTCGCAATGGCAAATGTCTCTCTATCAAAGACAGTTCGCTGAACTACACAAGAAGGATATGAAAACGATTCCCACCGAATTGAATACGTTTGATTCATTAGGTTTCATTAGGCATGAAACTATCTGCCTTCAGTAGATTTATCAACGCGATACGCATGATGAAAAAAGGTTGCAAATGCGTTGATTTTATTCTATGTACTGAATCACTCTGAAGGTTGAGGTACCGTTTTGTTTTGTGTCATCTTCAGGTAGATAGGTACTCACCTATTTTAGAACGGAATTTCATAGAGAATTTGATAGGACACTATGACAGAAAGAAAGGTATACTCATGCGAAGCCAAGGGTGAGGTTGTGGTTCAACATAAATCATCCATTCAATGGCTCATGTATAGAAATGTTTCAACGAATAATAGAGTTATATTGTCAATTTGAATTTTTATATTATATAAAATTCTTGTGTTATCGAGAAACTCAACGCCCACAAAACGTATGGTTCGTTCCAAACACTGACTCAAATAGCGCAGATCAACTACAATAGTTTTGAACTATTGTCATCGAATCAACGTATGTCATTGAGCTTTCGAAAATGTTCATAATTGAACTGAATCAATTGCGTGAATTCCAAACAGCATTCCTTTCTGAATGGACGATCCAAACCGAAACTCCGATCAAGAGCTGGTTTTTGATTTGTATTCGTCGTTTCATCAATTGCATGAATTGGGGAAGCTAGTATGTACATTTCAATAATTCATGGACCCCAAAATTGATTGGAATTTTTATGATGACAGCACCATCAACATGATGGAATTATTGACTGATCTTGTCAATTCAAGTATTTCATAGTGATGTTGAATTATTCTGTGGCAATTAACTTGCATTCACTTGTTCATTCATTGCATAAATCAGTATGAGCATTCGTGGCGAGTAGACGTGTTTCGGTGTGTGCTCCGCTGATTGACCATATTATTACGAAAAAGTAGTTGTGCCTGCTGTATTTATACATTGTAATAACCTGTGAACCTGCGAACTTTATAAGTGATCAGAGTAAAGTATAAATATATACCTAGTCCTATGGCTCAAAATAAACAGGACTTTCAAAA
>WOGO01009518.1:0-10178 GCA_015342085.1 Leptinotarsa defecta
ATAATAAGATTCTCAAAATTGCTTTGGAAGTTTACTTCCAAGTAGGAAATAAAATAAACAAATTCATTTTTGGGCATCCTTAAGTTACCGAATGTGTCAAAAGTTCCATTTTTAAATGCTCTGAAATAACAGTACAGAGATTCATTATTTAATTCACTTTTTTTTTTGGAATACCTCACACAAATGTCACAACTATGAATTTTCAATAATTTATTTATCAAATATCCGCAAATATATTTCATAACATTTTGCTGGAGCACATCACTGGTTCTATAATACAGCACAAACGTGTCTACCACCTATTAGTTTTTCTATTATGTTAAAAGTTAAAATTCACGATACGCACAGAACACAGGTCACATATACGTCCTAACAAGAGAAAAGCCAAGAGCAGAATGCAGAATGAGAAAGTCTGTCACTTCCCAAAATAGCGGACTCATCAACGCGACGGATATGCGCGAACTTCTCCCGCCAAGCGAAGTGACATTGCTGATTGTTGCATATGCTGTGACTATGCACTGTGCGATAACCATAACCTTCAATTTTGATGAAAAATATGTTTAATATAACATAAACAATGATTACATCTACATCTTCATCTTGTAATGTGCGGAGTAAAGTATCTTGCCTAATTTCGTGATAATTATGATGAGAATAATCTATTAATGTATTTTTACTGTGAATCTGCAAAAAAGTCATGACTGTTTCTGGAGAAGCTTTTCGAAATACCTTCAAATTTGCTAACAAAGATGTGATTAGATGGTTTCCTGGCCATATGGGAAAAGGCCTGAAACAAATGCAGCAAAAGTTGCGGTCAGTGGACTGCATTATAGAAGTTCACGATGCTAGAATTCCTATATCCGGCCGAAATACAGACTTCAAATACACCATCAGTGGAATAAAACCTCATATATTAGTATTGAATAAAGTTGATTTGATCAATAAATCAATGATTCCTAAAATAGAGAAGACGCTAAAGAATGAATATCAAGACATTGTATTCACAAATTGTAGTAATCAGAGATGTCCGGGAGTTAAAAAGTTATTTCCACTAGCCCAGAAACTCATAAACCAATCTGATCGGTACAATCGCTCGAATGAGGAAGATTTTAACATTATGATAATTGGTGTTCCGAATGTTGGAAAGTCTTCGCTCACTAATGCACTCCGTGTAAAATATTTGGGAAAAGGAAATGCCACATCTGTTGGCTCAAATCCAGGAATAACAAGAAGTGTGTTGCATAGGATTAAGATGTGTGAAAAACCTTTATTCTATATGTTGGACACACCTGGTATTTTAACTCCAAATATAGGTAACATTGAAATTGGTTTGAAGTTGGCTTTATGTGCCACCATTACAGATCACCTTGTGGGCGAAACTATTATGGCAGATTATCTGTTGTATTGGTTGAATAAACATAGTTATTTTGATTATGTTAAGTACTTCAATGCAGATAAGCCGATGGATAATATTTTGGAGCTCCTATCTCACATAAGCAAAATTAATAATAAAACTTTGAAAATACGGAATCATTTGAATGTGTATGTTATCAAACCTGATTTCGATTTGGCTGCTAAAATTATGTTGAAAGCTTTCAGGAATGGGGATTTAGGGAGGGTTGTTCTAGATGAAGACCTTATAGGAGTTTGAATTTGCAAAACAGTAAAACATTGCTCCAGTAAATGAACTACTTAAGTATAGAATCGCCGATATATTTGTACATATATTAGTTTCAAATACAAGGCAATGGGAGGAAACCAATGGGCTCTCCGATAAAAAACTACTGTTTTTATTTCGCAACCTTCTTTTAAGCATGTTACTTGACTTTTATAATGTGCTGTATATAGAATGGAATTTTTAAAGCCATTGTAGTTAATAAAGTTGTTTTTGAAAAAGTTTTTAATTTGTTCACTCTGAAATTTTTCATCAGACAAGTATGTCTTTTTGTGTGAATGTTATTTGTGAGGTAGGCAAGTTATTTCTGCCATTTATGGGTTTTTTACAGACATTACCATCCCAAGCGATTCTTTCCATCCAGTAATAGCAGCCTACAATTCAATCTTTCACTGAGCATTCTCACTGCCTTTGTTTGCTAACAATCTAGCTAGGGAAATTGGTATAATTACACAGATAGGTCACAATAATGGTTTTAACGCATATACTATCCAGAAGTTAGTCAGAAAACAAAGCTGTAAATTCACTTACAATTAATATACCCTCAGACCAAACAACCAGAAATCAAGAAATGGAAAAAGAACAGAGATTAATGCGGGTTTCTTCAGAAAAAACAATGTGGAAGTGGCATTCAGACAACATGCCAGATTATGATATCTGATTTTGTTTTCAATGCCAATGCTGATTTAGTTTGCTCACCAGTTTTCAAATTAGCATATCCGCATTGTAAATTCAGGTACTCAATCCAGCCAAGTACCTCTATTATTACCTACAGGGGTGCTATATAAGGGCTAATGTAATGAACCATTGTTAGTTTAATGTATAAGTTTGAAAATGTCCTTATAGGACGAAACTGCAGTAACGTTAGTTACAAATAAAATTGGTAAAAAACATAAGAAAGTTTCAATTCTCTTTTCTTCATTATGATTTCGTACCACGTAGTAACGGCTATATCCATCATTTTACAAATAAATATATTTTGTTGAGCTTGGAGAAAGGTTGATTGATTTCGACATAATTCGATTAGTTGGATCTATTTATTGAAAGAAGATATTTTTTATCTTTCATTTGAAGCTTCCTAATGGCAGAGGTTTATATTCAATGGGTATCCGATTATATGAGTAGGTAATATAGTAAGTGAAAGATCTGCGAAATATAGAAGTTTTATGCTGTGGTATTGTTAAATGTATCCTGAATCTCGAGTTAAGATGGTGTACGTCAGTTCTAAAGGATATTTTTTCGAAAAGATAGGGTTTTTTTGTTTTAAGGAGTTTTTGAAAAAATGTTGCAGAATGAAATATTCATCTGGGTTCCATATTCAATCAACCCACATCTAGGAACAGATGGGAAATGTGTTCTCGTTTCCTCGTACCAATAATGAGCCTAATGCATACATTCTGGAGCTTTGGGATTCTTAAACTGTCACTCTTCAAAATTCAATGAAAATCTGAAACATCAATTAGCAAAATTTCATGTCCACTTACAATGTCTCTAGCTTAAATTCTAATTTGTCATTATAGTTCAAAACATCTCTAGATATAATTATATTTTGGAAATATTTCAAGAATCACTGTCCGAACTCTCAGAAAATATATCAATATATACATCATGATGAGTAAAAATTTCAATTAAAAGTTGCAGAATTGGCAAGATATCTAACTAATAGATACTTGATTCTGATTTAAATAAATACAGATGGAACATTCTGAAATGGAGACTGAAATATATTGGCTTTATTTTGTCCTTTTTTGTTTCACACTTTCTTATATATCTTTATTTTTCTCAAGTGAAAAATCTTGATCTCATTTCACAGAAAGTTGCATTACCGTTATTAATATGTTTACTTCTTTAAGTTTTCTGATAAATATCTTGTGAAAAATTCAACTTTTCTTTTTATTTATTCTATTCATCACTTCAAGTACTTCTATTAGACAAACTCATATTGTTATTAAAGTTTTAGTGAACAATAAAGAACTCACTCTAAGAGAGTGAAAACCCATAAATGTCAGAAATATATAGTAATTGTTACTGACTCTTCAATCATATTTTAATTTTGTTTCACTGTAGATATAAACCCTAGCTTTTTGTCGCAGATAGGATACTTTACGTTTTCATGTTTTAAATATCCAAAATATCTATATGAATACTGTCTCAATTAGCACCTGCTTCTTAAAGTTACCTCGTACCATATTACCAAACAATGAATTTCTTATTTCGCAGAATCTTTTGGAATATGGTAATATTCCAGCAAGAGTTATTCAAAGTACTTCTCTAGCAACTTTTGAATTGATGAATTACTTGAAATTAAAATTATCATAGTATATCTTTTTATGATTATCTAGTGTCTTCAGTTACATAGAAAATAAACATATTTTCTACAATTACTACTATGTAATCTATGTATGAAAATTAATATGAATGTATAAATAAGGATTTATTATTGTCATAACTAAGACATGTGATAATATCGGATACATAGAAATTAAGGAGCTTAAAAAGTCTTGATATCCACCAACAGGTAACAAGATGCTCAAAAGTGAAAACTTGGTATTTTCCATTTTTCTCAAATTTTTCTATAAATATCAATTTTGTGAAAGAACGCGATTTCTCTGTGACTTTTCAGTCACAGAGAAATCGCAGTTAACTTTTTGATAAGAAATATTAATTTGTTCCTAGGATATATTTTCAATTTAAGAATTTTTTTCAAATTCAGTAGGTTTCTGTCTGTTGGTGTATCCTTCGAAATGAAAATGGAAGTTGCTGCATTATTGCTTTCTATATACGATGATTATTGTCATATATATAGGTATATTATTACACTATGAATTGCCATATAGAGATATTAATTTTTTGACCCAAACTAATGAAGTTCTGGTAGGTTCTATATTTTTTCAATATGATCTGAATGTTCTTTAATTTATTTTAGAACTCCATATTATTATCTCATAATATTATACAGTATATTTTACATATATTCAAAAGTATTCTAATTCTGAGGAATCAAAATTTAAAAATCACGGAAAACTAAATAGTTTGGGGAATACAGTAACATTTATTTTTCACTTCATAATCAACAGTTGCATTACCAATATGAACAATCTAAAACATTTCAAATGCAAACAATATCCACGTAAATATCAAAGATATATTGTTTCTGACAACAAATTGGAAAATCTTGTTTTTATAATGTTGAAATCGTTTTTTATCAATATTAAATTATCTTCAATTCTCAACTCAATTTGTATCAAAAATTGAAGAATTTGAAAAATCTATCAAAAACAACAAAATCAAAAAACAACGTATACTACTCCATTCTTCAAGCGATATAAATATAATTGGAAGAATCGTCTTTATCTCTCTCCATATATTCCCTTTCTATCAGTAATTCTATCCGTTTCTTCAAATCGTATGGTTTCACAGGTATGTCAAGAACATTAAACAATTCTGAAATAAGCTCATTGTGACTAATCCTCTTTTTATTCTTGAGGATCCTAACAATTGCTGCATCAATTTGAAATTGTCTATCGGCCAAAACACTTTTCTCGGTTGCTTTTTGCTCTTCCATACTCTCTTTCAACTGAATTTGATTTATTTTCACTCTGAAGAGCTTGTCACTGAACTTATTATTGACACAAAAAGTATCATCATTCTCTATATCTTTTCCTTTTGATTGCTTCATCAGAACTCTGCTTTTTGAACTGGCTAACGAGATAAGGGTTCGTTTTAGTTCCTCCATATCCATATTTGTGAGATCGACTATTTCAGAAAATGTTAGTTTCTCTGAATTATTGAAAAGTAGTAACACCATGGTTTGGAACAATGAAACTTGCAGTTCTTTGTTACCACTTTCGAAACCTGCTTTCACTAAACAGTGTCCTAGGTTGGGCTGCCAGACCAACTTTCTTCCACTATGGTTAATTGAATAAAACTTCTGAAACGTCACCTGATAGTTGACCAACTCTGCAGGGATATTGACGTTGTAGCTGGGATAGTTTGGCCAAAAACTACTTGTTAAAACATTTATGCACAAGTCTGAAGAGAAAGTGGTTGTATGATTCAAATGTTGTTTGAAAGCAGAATTCATCCCTTCGCTTATATTTATATCCTTGAACATACCTTCGATCTTAGACGTGAAGGCAGTCCCACATTCTGATTTCAGCTTTCCAATCATGCTATCCTCGGCATCCTGACTAGTGGATTTTCCCAAGAGTAACCTTTTTGCCAAGTCCTTTTTATAAAATGCTTCAAATATGTCTTTTCCTTGAATATATCTAAATATGACCATCACTCTGTCCAACAATACTTCCAACTCTTCTTCTGAAATATCTTTTGTTCTCAACTTTAGGTCAATATATTTTGCTAGGAGTTGTGCAGGTTTATTCTGCTTGCTGTTGATGAATTTTATGAAGGAGTTTCTTATGATGTTAATAAAAAGTGGGTCGCCTTTGAAACTGTTTTCAACAATACTGTCCAATTTGAACTTGAACTGTAAGAGATCTTGTATCATAGTTCTCTCGTTATCTGGTCTATTAACAATCCAAGTTCCATGTTGTATAATGTACTCAGTGAAATATTCTGAAAGAGTTTTCAATCCTTGAGGAACTTGCCTGACTAAATTGAACAAAATATCTAGTTCCTCTTCAATCTTACCCTTGCGCAAGTAGTGAAATGCTTTATCTAGTATACTCACCAGATGATCTTTTATTAAATTCCTATATAAAATTTCCAAAACAGACGTGGAAGAATATTTATTCAGATAGTGTTTAGAACTCTCCTGTTCTTGTTGAATTCTTGCCTGGGTGTGTTTCAAATACGTGCGTATATCTATCATGTCAATGAGTATGTTGCCCTCATCAGCATAAAATATGTTGGACATTTTCAAAAATTCGATTTGAAAAACCTCTTCATATATTTTTAACTCGGTCAGCATTTTCAAAATGGACTGCAACAAATTTGAATCAATTTCGTCTCCTTTTCGATGCATCTGGATTGAATGTAGAAGTTCAAATGTCAAACCATTTTTAATTGTTGAATTCAAAATTATAATTGATTTGAATAAATTTGTACTTAGTTGATGAACAGTATTGTACTTGTTACTATATTTAGATCTGTCACAGTTGAGGAATATGTTTTTGATTGTTGAAATGTGTTTGCAAAATTCTGTCCACAAAAAATTAATGGACACTAGCAAATTTCTGGTATCTCTCAATAATGAATCTAACTTGTGCAGTAAAACTTCCTCCAAAAGATCTTGCAGTTTTCCATATAACATATTTCTATGTGTGTTATGGAGATTCTCGACTATCAAATACAATTCCTGCAAAGATGTTTTTGGAACTTTGGAAGTGAGAATTTTATTCAAACCAAATTCCAAGGATTGTATTGCCTTTTCTGCATGCATCTTATCAAAACGTTTTTCAATATTTGTTACACACAGTACTTTTTTTGCAACTGCCATCAGTTTCAAAACTTATATTTTTTAATTGTCATTATTTTATTATTTAAAATATCAAGTAATCTGGTTTACAAAAGCCCTGCACAGGATTGATTGACCATTTATCAAAGCCTTCTTCGACATAATTCGAATTATTAACGTACTCTGTCTGAAGAACCTCCGCTAAATTTTACTTTATGGTATACTCACAGATTATCGCGATTTTTTCAGGGATGATACAAGATGACGGTAGGAATTTAGAACACTTTTTATTTTTTGTCGGACTCTATTAGTTTTCGAGATATAGCTTGCCAAAGTTTGTATGACGTCATATTTTACCTTCTTTTAAAAGCAATAAACGATTGCAATTCACATGTTTTTCTATCCCGTTTCAATCACTTATTGCCTCGTTTACTGAAATTAAAATAAAATTCCATAATTTGTCAGGTGCACACATCGACATAACCTTATAGGTTATGTCGGTGGGTGCACACAAATCACTTTTTATAAATTGCACTCTTCGAAAAAACGTTCCTTTTAGAATTCGGAGGTCAGGTTAAATGTTGAGGAAACATTGTTTTTATAAAAGTAAATATTCGAAAATACGTTCCTTTTAGAATTTGGAGGTCAGGTTAGATGTTGAGGAAACATTCTTTTTACAAAAGTAAATATTCGAAAATATATGTTCCTTTTAGAATTCGAAGGTCAGATTAGATGTTGAGGAAATATAGTTTTTACAAAAGTAAATATTCGAAAACACGTTCTTTTTAGAATTTGGAGGTCAGGTTATATGTTGAGGATACACAGTTTTTAAAATTCTAAAGTAAGGTTAAATTGAGTTAGGTTAAATTAGCATGTGACAAATTATGGAATTTCAATCTAATTTCAAGAAGCTTGACAATAATTGAATGAAAAGGGATAGAAAAAAGTGCGATGATATGGAAAAAGATGTGTTGATTAAAAAATATGCGAATTGCAATCGTTTATTGCTTAATAAAAAAGATAAAATATGACATCTTACAAACTTTGACAGGCTATATTTCGAAAACTAATTTAATCCGACGAAAAATAAAAAGTGTTCTGAATTCCTACCACCGCGTAGTATCACCACAGAAAAAATCGTAAAAATCCCTGGGTATCCCATAAAGAAAAAATTTTCCCTCCATTTCTTACATCTAACCTTATTAATATGAGGTTTTATAAATGGTATAAAAAACACGTTTTTTTTGCGGATATCGATTATCCGACGTACAATTCACAAAACAGCAATGCTTCGTTGACATTATACTAGCACAAAATAATTTTATGTCAGATTTATAATTTTAAATAATAAATTAATATTACGTAAATAACGCTGTGAATAGTTTATGTTTGTCCCTACTACTAGTGCTGCCTCACGCGACACGTTCGCTGTACTATTCTCAGGAAAAAGGTTCAAATATTCCAAGAAGCAAGAAGTTGATAGACTATTGCTTGACAACTGGCGTTTATCAATCTGTGGGAACAAGATGCCTGGAGGGTTTCTAGGCATCTCATGAGGGAACAGAGCAATAATTCAAGTAATTACTTAATTATTGTACATTTGTGCATTAATAATTCCGCAGCTTTATTTTGTACATCCTTACAACATACTTGACGGAAAAAATTCATAACTTTGTAAACTATAACGATCAAAATAAAGCAGAAACTGACAACTGACGTAAGGTAATGTCAAATTGCTAAGAGTATGTGTTATGTCTTATTATTACTCTGAGTAAAATTTCGTTTCAAAACCAACCTCACGCTAGTTTTGAATTATGATAAATACGTTTCAAATCAGAATTGATGTGACGTCATCGTTTCAACGCCAGAATGGATGTATTTGAATCACAGACGAATAAGTGACTGCCAGAATACGCCTCTAATTAGTGAGGTTAGGATAATTCTGCGCGTGAGATCCACCTTCAAATTTTTTAATGTTGACTTCATATGAAAGTTCAACTTCGACGTAGAAAATCGTGTCCCAAGACGTATAACATCGAATTTTATTTTAGGTTATTATAAAATATCTACCTATATATATTTCCGAAATATTTACCTCAAATTATATTATAAACTTATAGAAAAATTTCATAATGATCAACAAACTTCAAAATTATGAAAATAACTTTGAAATAAGAGCAACATTTTCGAGGGCGTCATTCTTCAGATGACGTATTTGCATTTCAGGTGCAGAGAAAACCCTGAGAATAAATTACAACTTCACCTTTCCAGCAAAAGCTTATTGATTCAATTATCCAGTCTTATGAGTGAGAATATACGGAAAGTCAGTTGAAACGTATTCATACAGTTGCACATGTCCTGTATCGAAGCTATGTTCATTAAAATCGCATTCAATAGGAACCAGAAAAAACATCCAAATCCAAAGTATTATTACATTTTTCCCCGACCCAAATAATTGACAAAACTGAATAATCAAACTCATCTTTATTTCACTTCAAATGCAACGAACTAAAAATTCAACTATTATTTTAATGTATATCGGCTTACTATATCACTTCGCTTACTCTACTGACTGAATACGTTTGCAGCCAGCTTTAAATATCGCAATGGGACATCTTAGAATTTCGCCGAAGTTCTATCGATATCGTTAGCATGTTTCTTGTTCCTTCTCGAGCGGCGGTAACATTGGGTATTCCCATGCTCTCAGCTACGTTACTTTTGGTTACCAGTGGCGGCCAGCGTTATTTCCTTTCGGGCATGATTTACAACACTACCCCCTTCCCTGAGGTTGTTCGCCCCGAACAACATTCCAAGAGAGAACATCACGGCCCATGTAAGGACTCAGCCTCTCTATGTGGACAACTTTAGGCTTGCTTCTGGGTGACAATTGGTTTCTGTACACCAGATCGTTTATCTACTTGGTTACCAAGTAAGGTCCTTGCCATGGTCTTTGCAACTTGGGACACAAACCTTACCGACGTTGGGTTTGGTAGAGCCACACTGCATCGCCCTCCTTGAAGCCCACTGGCAGCGACTTTTTGTCAAATCTTATCTTCATCCTGTCACTGGAAAGCTGTAATTTGGTCC
>WOGO01009519.1:0-10178 GCA_015342085.1 Leptinotarsa defecta
CTCCAGTGTGACGACTCTGTGAATCACATCTCACTATTCTATAGCCATCTATTTTAATTTCGATATCCATTATATCAACGGTTGTACGTGATTCACTGAGCAGCAGGACGGTTGATTGATAGCGTATTATATCCTAAACAAGCTGATCGTGATTGGCTACAAGACTTTGGATATTCATGTATGAAAATTCACTACAGAAAGGTATTACAGGATGCTGAGTGATTAGTTTTTTCTCACTGAAGACTTGATAATAATCGTTGGAATTTTATTTATGTACTTTATGGTTTTGTCATTTTCGCCATTATTTATTAGTTCATTCAGTTTACTTTTGATCGATAAATAATATTCCTTTTGCCTTTTAGTTTGGTCACCAAAAATTATTATACCACGAACGTTCATGTTTTATTTTATTTTGTAAAATATAGAGAGCTCCTTCATGGTTCTTCAGTACAATTTTCAATGGTCTGTTTCTATCAGTGATGTATTTTCCAAGCCGAAATGTATTTTTTATAGTTACTTGATCGGTGAGTCGCCAAGAATTCTTTTTACGTTTTCATTATCACTCTTTGCCCTTGTCAAATGGTTATTCTCTCTGGATTCCTGAATGTTGCATATTATTATGTTTGCTTCTCTATTTCGCCTTACTTGGATTTCCTGAATTATTTCATTCATGCTATTATCATTATTGTTTTCATTTTTTTTTTCGCTATTTTGTGTTTTCTTCCAATAAAGTCGTGTTGATTTCTAATACTTCATTTAGCTTTTCAATAATCTTAGGAACCTTCTTGAAGTTTTCTTTACAAGAAGTACAAAAATACAGTAAAGTACGTTTTTTTAACACAATTGCCCTAACTTCTGATGCAGTCATCTTTGAACATTCTTCATGGTAAACAGCAGAGCAACTATCACATATAATTTTAGATTCAGTAATTTCTATCAAGCAATTGCATTTCTCACATGATTCCTTATCAGACATAATTTATTATTTAACTTTTGTCCGGGTTTACAGACAATTCACGCGCATTCGCGTTTTCACTTCAGGAAAACCCAGAAAAACCTGCAGCACAACATCATCTGGAGATCTTGATCTGACAATGTCCTCTTTTTCATGGAACAGAATGTGGGGTGTCTCCAGAGGTTGCAATAAATTTAAAACATCGCCAGAACACTTAGTGACACGACTATCGTCAAACTTAAACCAGTAGGTCCGTTTCGTCTTTGACCAATGAATAATAATGACCAGATTCAACGCCCGAACCACAGTGAACAATGTACTTTCGTAAGAGTCTGGTGCATCCGTCAGAGGTTGAGTCATGTTTGAAGATCATCAGTGTCATTATTAGATTGACTGGTGCCTCAGCTATTCTTGTTTTCTTATAATAGTCAGTTAATTTGGCGAATGTTTGGCAATAAAGTTGATCATCACCCGTTAAAAGTTCCTTTTTCAGATAATTTGACAATAAGCTCTGCAAATCATATTAGGAAACTCTAGTTGAAGTTCTAAAAAATCACATACGTTTTTGCTACCTCTTAAACATTTACTACAAAGTAAACAAGTGTACGGAATCATTCAATCCAGAACGGTCAGGAGTAATGATGCTGCTATTCAACAAGAACCCTAAGAACTCGGAGCGATTCTCTTGTTGTCCTAACGAGTATCTAGTGGACTTCAAAGACTCCACGAAATCGTTTGATGGAAAAGATAATACATTTTCTCGAAACTGCAACGGCATGAACAATTGTTTAAGTTTGGTGAATAAGCAGGAAATATTCTCGTTCTCGTTCATCGTTCATTGTCTACTGATTCGTGAGGAAGAACATGTTTCACAGAATCTATATCAGAACCATTTCTCAAGCTGCAATCGATCTTTCCAAATGATGAAGGGTTTTGTATAGGGATCAAGTCGGCACTTGCTTCATGAAGCTCTTGCACTGAAAGGTAACCAGAACCACGAGGAGTGCAGCTTATATTTGGGTGGCAAGAATGACCTAAGTGTATTGACCGCACTGAAAAAGAAGAAGGTAGATCAATCACTTGCGAATTAACCATGATAGGAGACTGATGATTCACACATGTTTCGGTTTGTTTTGAAAATATTTTAGTTTCTCGAGGGCAATGAATGATCCCATCAAAATTATGTGAAGGAGAAATAGTTCCAAGGACCGAAATAGCATTACCACGTTGAATAGGAATACTAATTCTTTTTATCTCAAAAGAAGAAGAACGGTAATATTCCGTTGTTTTCCTATTCTCCTTCCGAGTTCATGTGGAACTGTTGCATATGTTGGTCCGAACATTCAAAAATTGAATGTAAGAGTGGCTTTCAAAACTGTTCGGCAGTCTGAAAGACAAGACGTTGGAAAAAGAAAAGTCTGGGATTTACGAAATAACCTGAGTATTGTGATAAGAACTATGTTGGTTAAACCAAACGCACTTTATTAGCTCGCTACACGAAACATGTTTCCCATGTTCGGAGAAATTTAAGTCGTTCATTATATAATAGAGAACGACCATAGAATAAGTGAGAAATGTTTGAAATTTTTGAAACCGCTACATGACATCAGGTTTCTGAATGCTTTCGAAAGCTTGGAAATCGTAAAGTGCGGAATGATTTCTATGAATAGCGACAAAGGTCCTATTCTGAACAGCCCTTTGTTTAGTATTATACGTAATAATTCTCAATAAAAAAATAGATGAATATTGAAGATAATCACTAACATAGGGGAAATACCTAAGAAATTATCAGTATTAAACACAGGTAGTTCAGCATAGGATCAATAACAGGTAGTAGTTAGGTGATACTAACTGGTGGTAGTTAGACAACTACCATATAAAAACACTAACATAGTAGTAAAATTCAGTCATAATGATCTCCTGAGGACGCTTACTTGATTAGCGAAACGCGCGTCGAGATACCGTCATATTTGTTCCGGAGTTAGTAGTGTTCTCAATAAATGCAATTATTGTTTAATAACTCTCTTAACTATCAACTGTTTCGTTGAAAATAATTTTTTCAGCCATCAATATTGAATATTAAATCATTATTTTTCCCACACTCGTTATATTTATTCCAAAATTCACGTGAAAAAGTAAACAGTTCATCTGATTTTATATAAATGAACTTGAACAGATATTTCTTCCAAGCGGTGACAGATAAATAGTCGGCTAAATTCGAAAGAAGTTGACTATTTAAGGTACTATCGAATCGACTCTGTTTTCAAAAATAAGGCAAAAACAATTGAAAACTCGCTGTATCTTTTCCATTCGCAAAAACAATAACAATAGATTCACACGTCGCTATAAGAATATATTCAAAGAACTTTAGTACAGGTTCATCCTCAACTAAGAGATTCCGAATACGGACCTGTATTTGTAGTAATATAGTGGTGGTAATATAGTAGTAATTATAATTTGAGGAATATCGAATGGATATTGAGTTTTTCTTATCGTTGACCTAATGAATGTACGAACAGAAGTGATATAACTTATTCTCCATTGTCTCCACTCTCTATTGGATTTTGAAAGTATCCCAAGTCGTAAAACCTCTAAAAATTCAACAAGATGGGAAGTGATTCATTTCACCCAACAAACAAGATACCAATGTGAATTTTCTAAGGTTGGCACACTGTAACCTACAGAACTCAATAATAAACATGTGAGTTAATTATCTGTTACCAACTTTTCAGAAGTCGTTCAGTTTTGAGGTTAGCATTAGGTTGTTTTCATGAGTCTACTTCAGATTGTAATACCTCGGTGAATATTTATTCAATATTATCAAAATAAGCGCCATTCGAATCGATGCACTTTTGCCAACATAACATGAGTCGATTAATTTCATCAGTACAAGGTTCCACTGACGAAAAAATCATCGAAGTGCTTGAAAAGTCGGAAGTCGGTTGCCGAGAGGTCTGGGGTGTAAAGGGGTGAGGCAGAACTTTGACGCTCATTTCGTTCAATTTTCTGACGGTGATTTGTGGAACGTGCGGACGGATGTCTTCGTTGACCAGTGCCGGTTGCTGCTAATTCAATTTTCGATACATTTTGTCGATTTTCTCACAATAGGGGTCTACTGTGATGATTTGGCCCACTTGCAGAAAGTTATAATGAAAAACATATTAGATAAGAGTAATATACAGGGTGTAACATAAGTACGTTAAAATATTCAAGTGACGTATTCCTGACACAATTTTAAAAAAACCTTTATGAACTTGTGTTCGAAAATGCATCGTTTCGGAGATACAGGGTGTTGAAATTGAAATTTTTTGTTCGCTTTTTGAAAATAACTCTTGCAAAAAATAATTTATTTGCACGAAATTCGGTATCCGGAGTTTTTTTGACGTGGGAAATCATAATTTCGTATCAATTTTCATGTAACATCTAGAGGGCGCTGCGTACGTTGTCATTAATTATTTTAAATTGCCCTAACTTTTTTGACAGTGAACTTTTGGTACTTTTCATGAAAAAACCTAATTTCCTCACCTTTTCCAAATAAAAAGGTACACCTCCTCAACAACGCTGGAGGTGATCGTTTTCGAAATATTTACAATTTTCTATATCGATGCATATTACTTAGCTCCTAAGTGAAGTTACTGAGAACATGCTAAGTATGTGGTGGATCTCATCAAAATAAACAACTTTTTCCTTCAAAATGGTTAACGAAAATAACTAAAATTACAAAAAACTTATGACAAAAACCTACCATGTTTTGAAAAATTTCAACAACCTGTATTTCGAAAATGAATAATTTTTCGTACGCGTACGCAGCGCTCTCTAGATGTTACATGAAAATCATTACGAAATTATGGTTTCCCACGTTAAAAAAACCCCGCGTACCGAATCTCGTGCAAATAACTTATTTTTTGTAAGAGTTATTTTCAAAAAGCGAACAAAAAAATTCAATTTCAACACCTTGTATTTCCGAAACGAAGCATTTCCGGACACAAGTTCATATAGACACTTTTTCTTAAAATTGTCTCAGGAATACGTCACTTGAATATTTTAACGTGCTTATGTTACACCCTGCATATCCATATATAACTACCTAATTTTGCGATCTTCTGGATACATGTCTGAAACAAAATTTCTTCAAATATAATAATAATTTTCATACACAAAACTCAGATCTCCCTATAGGCTTTCACGTTGAAAGGTTAGAACTCGTTAATCCTTAGCTCGCACAAGTTTTGACTTCTGAGGGTTGTCGTTCGTAGCGGTGCGATAGCTGGTTAACGGAAAACAGATTTTAAATAGAAAAGATTTTCATGGATACATTAGAAAATAGCCGCATCCTTTGTCAAAAACATATTGTGTTTTGTTTCAGATATGTTGATGACGTACGGGTCCGTTTTGACGGTTTAAACAGACAGAATAATTAATTTTCAAACTTTTTCAATAGTCTGCACAACAAAATTAAATTCACAGTAGGAACAGAACAAAACAAGAAGCTTAACTTTTTAGATTTGAATATATCAATAGGTAATAATGGTTTTCAATTCAATATCTATCAAAAAACACATTCATAGACTGTACAATTTCCTTTGCATCTTTCAGTCCACTCTCACATGAGTTATCCGCGTATAGGGCAATAGAACACAGAACTTTAACTGAAAATAATTTCCAAGATGAACTGAAAATAATTGAGCAAATTTCAGTAACCATCAGGTACCAGTTTCTCTAATAGAATAGATCATATCAGGTAAAACTCAAGAAACACCTATGAGTAAATTATATACCCAAATTGCAGAAAACACAATATATATAAGTATAGTATGTAGTATCAAATACTCAGGTGAACTTCTAGAAAATATTCAAAATTAATTTTCTAAACACAAAATGATAGCAGCTTTCATAAGTAATAATAATTCAGGCAGAACTTTGTTTATTGCAAAACTCAAACAAGATAGAATGAAAAAATCAGATCTATATAAAATAGAGTGTGGTGAATGCTATGCAGTATATACAGGTCAAACCGGTAAAAATTTTGATGTAAGGATCCGTGAACACATCTGTTTGGACAGAAAATCTACAATGTATGAATATCTTCAAGAATCAGAACACAAGATAAGTTGAGATAACCTCAGAATCCTACGCATATGTAATCAACGGGAAGAATGAATTTGTTGGAAGCCATAAATATCAACAAATCAATTAACAAACATAAATATATACCCCTAAATGAGCAACGTTCATTATAAGTTTAACAACCACCATGATCTTCAGTTTTGTATTTTAAAGTTGGCATCCTGGTATGTTCGACTACCTCTTCTTCACATTGAATTTATAAGTTTAACAACCCCTATAACCTTTGGTGTTGAATTTTGTAGATGGCACCCTGGTACGTTCGACTAACTGCCCTTCAATCTTACCTAAAAACTCTCGATATAACCAAGTTTTAAAATTTCACATTTCAGTTTTATGCTTGATAATGGGGTTAAACTCAAAACCTGTCGTATAAATGAAATTAACTAGTGGTAATTAAAGACAAGTGTTTTTATTCATTTCATTAAAGTGATCATGAGAATTACCACAAAATTAACCACAACCACACGCATCAAATCCAAAATAACAACCACTCTCAAATATTTTCCAATAGGTAGGGATTATTACCTATTCAAGAAACACTTTATTGTGAGAGTTCCACTAAACAGTGTCACACAAAGGTAGCACGTGTTTCGTTATACAATGACTTCTTCAGGCGTGTCCAGTTTGAACAGTTTTACAAAAACGCAACACGTGTTCAGTTTCACAATAGCTTCTTCAGGTGTGTCTATACTAAACAGTTTTAAAAAACTTGGGACGTGTTTCGCTATGCAATAGCTTCTTTGGCGGTGTCTATAGTAGATGTATAGACATGCCTGAATTGGTTATTGTATAGCAAAACACGTGTTGCGTTTTTATAAAACTGTTTATTGAAAACCTGACAATGAAGTGTTTCTTCAATACGTTATAGTTTTTCCATCGGCACATTTGGGAAAATTACCTGAACATAAATAATTTCACTCATCCATCGAATACATTACTGAAAATCATAAAATAAAATATGTATTTTATGTTATTATTCCCATTCAAATTGAATTTTTTTCGGTGGTGACAGCAGTAACTATTTTCCATTGAAAATATAATCATACGTCTAGATATAGAAAGCACATCAATTGATTCAACCTAGAGTAGATGAAATGCAGTGACATGACTACAGTGAAATGGAAACTGGCCTGAACGTTTAAAGTTCATTTGCTTTAGATTAGTTAACAAAACTAAAAACACGCTTTTGAAGAACATCGAACTAAAAAGTTGAAGATTTTTTTTAATGAGCTTGAAAGAATAATTACCGAAAAATACTACTACTATTATTGTGTAAATTGTGTATTGTGTAAAAAGGGTAGGCGCTTTGTGCCATATTTTTTGTATATCAAGCGACCGTCGCTTTTTTCACAATAATACTAGTAATTTTCGTTAGTTATTGTTTTATGCTTATTAAAAAAAAATAATCAACTTTTTATTTCGATGTTTTTTTAAACCGTGTTTTTTAGTTTTTTAAACTATATTTATTTTGGCCAGTTTTTTGAAATTCGAAGGTTTTCCGTGTGATAGTGTTGTCTCGGAAATTTAGTTGTTAGAATTCTTTTTTTTTTTAAATGTATCTGATATGGCTGATAGTTTTTGAAATAGTATTATTATCAACACGAGGAAAATACTTTTCGGGCCCTGAAGAGAAATTTGAATGAATTCGAAACGTCGCAAGGAAACATTTTTTTTTATTGATCCTGTTACAGAACCAATGTTTTTTCAGAAAAATTATTAGATCACTGAACTAGTTAACTTTAGAATTGTTTGAATTTGAAGGATGAAACAGTTTTTTTCCGATTTTTTGAAAGCTTCAGAAAAGATCATCAATGTAAAAAATATTAATGTTTTCATAATTTATCAAAAATGTTGAGAAATGAATAAATGAAACTAACCTGAAATGTTTCTCTTCATGTATCCTCATTGTTTTGGTTTATTATTGATGAAAATTACAGGAATATGTTTTTAAAAATTATCTGTTTGTACAATGTTATAAACCAATCCATTTCCATGAAATAATTCAATTCATTGGATTTCAATTATACGTTCTTGCCTGATTGATTCTTTTGTCTACGTCGGCTCTCAGTGTAAAACCAAATTTTTTGAGTTATGAGATCACATCGTAGAATTAGTTTGTAGTACCAAGAGGTCCAAAAATCCGTTGAGGCTTTTTTGGGATATGTGATGGAACTGGATTTTTTTTAATGATCATTTATGTTTTTCATTTCTCAACATCTTTCAAACTATTTTTATGGAGGTGGCTGACAATATTTCGTGGTGCATTTCATTAGTCCGGACTAAATAATAACAATTATACCAAGCAAAAAACTGAAATTACAATTAAATAAAATACAAGCAACAATAAACAATTGAAAATTGAACTATTACCAAGGAATGAAAATTAAATCGAAAATTAAAAGATTCCAAGCCTATTTATTTCAAGATATTTCGATTGTTAGTATCCATAATCGTCTTCGGGTGATAACTGGACTTATTTCTTCGAGATCTGTCTATTCATAAGTCATTCAAGTGCTTTCACCCATCCTCTCTTCCCTCTTTCCGTTTCATCGGTTTTAGCGAAAACTGACCGTTTGGCGGAAGCTGGTCCGGTTCCGCTTGTTTGGCTAAATGCGTTGTTGGACAGCATATATGCGGCTTCTTTGAATTTTCTCCTAAACCAGTGTTTCTCCTTAAGAATGATTTCAGCTTGAGACCCCTTGATGTTATGTTGAAGAGTCCAAACATGCTCTGCTATTCCTGATTTGCTGGTTCCTCCTCGCTGCATGTGTTTCTTGTGCTCGGCAATGCGAACTTTCAATGGTCTCTTAGTTTCACCGATCTATTATTCTCCACACTCGCAGGGTATCCGTTCAATGCAATTCTTGGAATCGCAGTCCGCGTTCAAAACTATTTGTTGCCCAACTTATCTGAAGAAATTGAAAATCGTGTAACCCCTTTAACATTATTTTTTGACTGGGCGAACTCAAATTTTCCGGAATGACCCTTGTGATCCAGACTATATTTGCATAATGACAATTGACTAGAAAATATTTGCAACTACCCGCTGTCGCTCATGCGGTCATCCACTGAAATCTATTTCAAGTTGCATTTCATTCAGCTGTGAATAATAGATGCCTTTTGTTGATTTATAACCAGATATCTTTCTGCAACGGCTGAACAGTGCTATGCATTTTTCACTCGGAATGCCCAATAAATCTTTTACTTCATGAATGAAGAACGCTTCTCAGTTGAAAATTAATGGAAGAGAATGCATTTTCATCAATTCATTTCAGTTCAAAGTATTCAATTATATACAATATATCCTGTGAAAACCTTTTAGGGAATCAAACACTTCTGCTACATGACATCATTCATAGAATCGTCGATGACATGAGAAGATTCAATTCATTCGTCACATAAAGTCGTGACTTTATGGATGAATCGAGTGGTGCATATTGTAATGTTATCCAGATTGGTGCTGAAGAGGCAATAAGTATCTTATTCCGAAACATCGAAGGTCCACCATTGAGGATGATCAGTTCAGTTGATTTCTTAGTTCAGTCGTCAAAAGAATATGCATGGTGGAACAGCTATATAATATATAAATATAATGAAAATTTTCAAGGTGAGACCGCTAAAATTAGCTTTATACTGCATTGAAAGAGATATAGAAGTATGTGGTATTGAGCTGTACTCACACTGCTATTGTTACACGTTATCGATCTTCTGGTGTTTCCAACTGTGCTATTTTCTTCAATAAACTTGAAGAACTGTTGATCCATCTACATAATAATTTTTCAAAAATAATAATTTTGGGGGATTTCAATATTGATTTTCTGGCACCTAGTTCGAACAGATCTAGTTTGCTTTCTATTTCTCATTTTTTTGGACTGGAATTCACAAATTTCTAATTTCACTAGAGTAGATGATTATGCAAAAAGATGTATTCATATATAATTAACAATACACTCGACAATGACTAATATGAAACAGGTACTATCGACCCATGTTTATCTGACCACTATGGCCAATATATAAAAATGAAATGTATGGTAAATAACGATAAATTAATACCAAGAAAAAGATTTATCACCAAAAACGGTTTGAAAAATTT
>WOGO01009520.1:0-10177 GCA_015342085.1 Leptinotarsa defecta
ATTTTATATTTTATTCTCACGTTAGTAAGTTCTCCATATTTATATATTTTTTACAAGATATGTAATCTTATTATTGTAGTTGTCCTGACGAAGGTGTGAAATATACCGAAAGCTTGACATATAACAAAGAGTTTTCTTTGTAACAGCCCAGCTATTGACTGCAACCTCACGAATTGAACCGATTTATAGTTAATCCAGTCACTAATTATTGTGACTGGATTAACAATATCATAACAGATATCAATATAGCGTCCATAGATAGAATGCGCTGGTAGGGCGTCCACCATAATTTGAAGAATTTACCATATATATTTCATGTTATAAGTGCTGCAAAACCGATATTTGTAGGCTGGCATGACATTATCATCACCATAAAAAATTACTTTACTATGGATTTGATCGTAGAGCGTCCGTCCATCAGTCATGAGGGCTCCTCACTATACGCCATCATCAGACATATGATTCACAATAGGGAGTCCAGTCAGTATGTTTTCATACATGAAATAGATTATCGAAAATCCTAACAACGTTGCCAATATTTACCGCATTAAATGTAGGCAGGTGTGTTACCGGTATATTTTATTTTAACATACTGATCACGAAAAGTTCATTTAATAAATAAATAATCAATATCATTCGATGATTTTTGTCTTGGTTATAATTTTTCCATTTCTACACTGGAGGTGAGTTAAGCAGAATATATTGTCAAACTAGTTGACGATGTCAAACTGACAGGCGGTATGATAGATAATATGTATTGTCAAAGATATAAACTTTCACGAACTGTGTGAAAGCTATTTTTTGGGTATTTTGGGCGTGGTCTGCAGGTTTTTATGCCTGATGTTTCGTCTACTACTGCCGTAGAAATTATCAAAGGCGATGTGGCAACGGTCGCAGTGCAGTTGGTGTTGGAGTTGTTGTTTCCGTTTACTGAGTTATTACACATTGATAAATGTGGTTGTTGAAAAATGCACAACTGAAAATTCCATTCGACGTGTCTGCGCGTTATGTTAATATGCTCATATTTATTCAGTGTCAAACTTATTCCGTTTGACTGATACATACTATACAGGGATGCCTAAATAGAAATATCAATTTCTTTATGTCTAGCAGGCCTCAAGACTTGTGTCATAGTCTGGGTCACAAAATCCTTTTTTTGGAAGTTCTGTCCAAGGGTATTGAAAATTTTGGTCCAGGGCTCATTCAATTAGGAATGATATCTAACAACTTTCTGAAAAATTTAGAGGGGCCCGAAAATATTGCAAAAGTTATAAAAAAAATTGTAAAAAAGAAGGGAGGTTTAGTTTTTTGCAAATATCTCAAAAAATATTAGAGATATCCGAAATTTGAGAAAAGATTCTCAAAAAGGATAAAACTTACTAAAAAAAGTCCTACCTTCCGGCACTCTTATCACCAATATTCATAATGTAGCGAATTAAAGAATTAACTGTCTTAAACAAATTTATTTTATTAACAATACTTCACTATCACAACTAATTTATTTACACCACTCAGTAACTAACGCTTAATTTATCTTCACCGTTTGTTAACCGCTCGATTCGCTTTCTTGGTACAGACTGCTACTCGGGACGAAGAGCGACGTTTTTATATCGTCAACGAACGTTCCGGATCCCTCTGCAGATTTCGGCACCCATCCGGACCTTTCGCGCTATTTCGCGATGCGTCATGCGTTTGCTGACTGGGACATCGGTCAGGGCTGGCTTCAAATTCATTACAATAATTTTAATTCAGAGGCGAAAATAGTGCTAAAAGTGGGCGATGTGCGTCCGCACGCGCTGATCGATATGGACCTTTGAAAAATAAAATTCATTTTGACCCATTAAATATCATTATTAAGAAAAAAAAATCAGATACCTCCTAGACACTTGAATAAACGAAAATCCACGAAAACTGATTTTTCCTGTGATTATTTTATTAGATATACTTTAGTTAATTAACTGATTTTTTACAAGTTATAAATTTCCATAAAAACCCTGAGAAGTTTCAAACTAAAAACCTCAAATTTTTTTTACTTATTGGAGTTTATCATGAAGGCCTTCAAAAAAGACTCTCGTTGGAAAAATTGAAAAAATTTCATTTTTAATTTTGTTATTAATAATCAAAGACATTAAAAAGTGAAAAATTCAATGAAACCAACAATTTTTTTTATTATTCAAATCTATTCGTATTCTTATTATTTAAAGTTACATTCATTATTTTTATCTCTATTTCGTTTCTTGAAAGAATTCATTGCTTAAAAACGTATTTATTGATTAACAATTTTTTGCTACTAAATATGATTATTGAGGAACGATTTTTTTTATCATAATTTTCATTTCTCTATGATATTAAAAAACCTTTACTTCAATTTCTATTTTCTTTATTTACTCAAAAATTAATTTGTTTTAAACAAATTAATTCTTACCATATATTTTTTTAAATACTACAGAAAAAACCATGTGTCATTTTTTGTGTAAAAACATGTTTTTTTTTTTACAATTTTCCTAATATTTTTTTATTTTTGTGTTTGACAATTCCTGGTGGTTCTCAATCATTGTCATTAAAATAACTTATAAACTAATGGAGATAGGACAAAGACACTTCCAGTCTTTTGTGTTCTCCTTTTAGTAATAAAAAAGATTCTGAAGAAATGCTCTAACCCTATCATTCAACAAATTTTTTAACAATTGTTTACTAAAATTCCCACTTAATCTGTTTTTTTATGGCTTTCAAATCTTTATAACTCATAAACTATTCGAGTATATACAAGACGAAGAAATTGCAACCGGAATACAAGAGAAAGAAGTAGAAGAAAAAGAAATTGATAAAGATACTTAAAATTGCAAGTCACCATCGCAAAAGAGATCAAAGAGATTATCAAGAAAAAAAAACAGAGGAAGCAAACAAAAATTGTCAATTTTAAATCTGTAATAAATTAATAAAATTATAAATATTATACTTTATTTTATAATTACTTGTAGTTAATAGAGTACTTTAGATAACAAAATGAGAAATAATATTTTTTTATTGATAATTTGAGAAATAATTGAGTTAAAAAGTAGTATAAATGTGGTTTCGAGGTTTCTTTTAAATAAATGTCAAAAAAGGTGATAAATAATAGGATTAGAGTATTTGTTTTGAATGTTATTTGTTTATTATTAAAAGGAGAACAAAAAAGACTTGAAGTATCTTTGTCGTATCTCGAATAGTTTATGAGTTACAAAAATTTAAAAGCCATAGAAAACAGATTTAGGGGATATTTGAGTAAACAATTGTCAAATTTTTTAATAAATAATAGGGTTAGAGCACTTGTTTCAAATCTTATTTGTTTATTACTGAAAGGAGAACAAAAAAGACTTGAAGTGTATTTGTCCCATCTCCATTAGTTTATGAGTTATTTCAATAACAATGATTGAGAACCATGAGGAATTGCCAAACGCAAAAATAGAAAAATATAAAAAAAAAATTTAAAAATAGAGAAATATTTTAAATAGAAAATTATACATGTTTTTGTTTATTTGGGTAGTATTTAAACAAATATATCGTGAAAATTAATTTGTTTTATACAAATTGTGTATTAAATAAACAAAGAAAATAAAAATAAAAAAAAGTTTTTTCAGAATATCAAACAGAAATAGAAATTATGATTAAAAAAAATCGTTCCTTAATATTCATATTTAGTAGGAAATTTCCTCCTCTTTAAAAATATTTTTTCAAATACTAAATTGTTTACAAAATTTTTTATAACTTTTGCAATTTTCCCGAGCCCTTGAAATGTTTAAAAAAGTTGTTAGAGGTTATTCCGAATCCAATGAGCCCTGGATCATAATTATTGGTGCCTATGGACAGAAGTTCCAATAAAAGGATCTTGTGACCCAGACTAACATCACAACAGTTGTCATCGTCTCCGATGTCATTAGTATAATCAACGAGATCTTAGGCATTAGTGTCACTTTCACCTCTGTACTCCTTGTATGATCGGGTGCACTTCATCCCTGCTGTTTTGCAGCCGCAAATTTAACTGCAGTTAGATACTGTGTAACTACAATGAACTAGTTTCAGTAATTTTGAAGCTGCCAATGGTTCTGTTGTTTTCATGGGCAAAAACAGAATCTCTGTTTTTTCCTATCCTTAATCTGTAGCTGTTGAAGGATTGTTCAGCCGTGTTTGGACTTGATAATAAGTTCTCGAAGAATGTTGAAGAGTTGCTGAAGCGGTCGGCGGGAATGTTGCTAAGATTATTTTCTTCATTTTGTAACAATCACCGAAAAACGGTCTATTCTAAATGGAATTATAGAATGGTAATTAGCTCCAAACAGTTTCAAAATTATTCATTCTCCAGCGTTTGTAACAGCCCTATTGCGTGGGATTTGTATAAATTTTCAACTTCGTTTCTCAAAGTTGAATCTCTCAAAATTGAATTCTAATAGTGTGTTCACCTTAATTGAAGATGAAGCTTACTGTGTCACAGCCGGTAAAAGCATCGGCAAACAGTTATACATTTTTCAATGTTTTGTTGTTATTAGATTCGTAAATAACATCAGGTGTTTTGAGAATTTTAGGCTTCTACATAGAGATATGCTTGTCATTTAATGTTAAATCAATTATTAATACAGCCAAATCGACGTCAGTGCCGAAAACAATAACTGTCTAATCAGTATTTTCATCTACATGCAATGCTGTACGAAATATCAAAGTATCAGCATCTTCTACAGCTGAACTAATCTTCAGATTTGCCTCTTTTTTCAAGTCAGTTATCAAAAACATAATAAATCTAGCTTTGTTCTTTATATTTGATGAGAACATCTTTTGTTTTCTTGGAACTATCCTTCTTTCGGTGAATCTGAGCTCTTGTCAAATTGTACTACACACTCGTCTGTAACATTCATAAGATGACCCTAAAGTTATCTTTGCTATATCCGTCAAAAATAATTGTGGCATTAGTTGAATGTTCAAAAATATAAGCTGCATAATCTTTGAAAATTCACTGAAATGTGACATTTTTACGCCAAGTGACTTTGTCCAAAAGAAATCCACCATCGATTATGAACTCATTTTCAGAAGAATCATTTGTAGGCTGTAATAATTCATACAACTTAGATTCATTACTTTCTTTCGTCAATCCCTTGTCATTGAATAGGAAATAGAGTAATTTTTACAATGTCTTTGTTGTCAATCATCGCTGTTACAATCTGCTAAAATAACAGTGAAGTATTGACATTGACAGACTCATTGTCGATGAGAAGAGGTTTAGTACATGCAAGCGTTTCAACACGGTATTTCCTGCTAAACTTGTAAGATTCTTCATCAAGTCCAACCATTTTCCTCATACTTTGTAGGTCTTTCTCTACATCTGTATGACAATCTATCGTTGAATCACCTAGCCCAGTGGAGAGAAACATAAGTTCACCAGGTTTCTCATCGAAAACCGTCAGTTCACAAATTTACTTTTTTAATTTTTTCTTTTGGGTTATATGGTGATTTCCTGAAAAATCAGACGAAAAACAAACTGAAAGAACTGTATTGAAATTCCTCATTTGTTTCAGCTTTCACTGAAGAAGTTGCCTTGTATCATATAAAAAAATCTATGAAATAGCATTAATTGAATTTATATTGCACTTTTTTGTTATGCATTCACACATGATACAACACAAATACGAAGTACGAATGGTCAGTGAAAATTAACGATTGAAAAAATCCAATTCTTCCCTATAAATTCATTCAGCTATTCAGCTACATAAATTATAGAATCTGAAAAAAATGTATTAAGAATAAATATTATATTTTAAACATTTAAAAAAATCACTCACATAATCTGCGGAAAATAATGTATTACCTTCAACGTACTTACATGTATGTCAACATGTCTCATGAGCTACATACAATGTGTATGGAATACAATGCCAAATGGAATAAATTCATTATTTCGGTTACTGTACATATTTAAAAAATCTCGAAGCACGTCAAATGTAAATTATAATTTTACACTCTTCAACGTGAAAATGCCACCCCTACCTTCAATCCCCTTTGAATGACAGGTACAACCCCCAATTTTTTAAAAGGGAAGTATAGGTTTGTGATATATCATTTGAAAAGTTTCTTCATTCTCTATTCAAAAATGTTATCGCTTTCAAATTTATTGCAACAATTAGAATAAAATGAATTAAAATCATGTGGTTACCAAAATTCGATGAAATACACTCAAAAACTAATATGTAATGCAAAACGTTATGGAATGTAGAATACGAAAAAGAACTATGGATGTTAACGGAGTAGATGTTCAAAATGTTCACTGCGAACGTCTTGGCAACATCCTAATTTCAAATAAAACTGTCTTCTAACATTATTTAACATATCAGGCGTGACCCACTTAATCGCAAGCGTTAGTCGTTTTTTAAGTCATTCAAATCTGAAGGTTTACTTTTGTACACAGTGCTCTTCATATATCTCCATAAAAAATCTAATGATGAAAGATCAGGTGATCGCGCTGGCCATTCAATCGATGCTCGCCTTCCTACCCATCGATTGGGAAATGTTCTATCGAGGTATTACTTGGTAATGTGGTGGTGCTTCATCCTGCTGGAACCATATCGTATTTACTGGAACTTGAGGGTTTCCTAGATCAGAATATAAATTTGCTGAACTTTTTGAAGCAGTATCAAATAATTATCTTCATTCAAGTTGCCCTCAATGAAAAAGGGACCAATGATATGGTTTCCTACAATCCCTCCCCAAACATTAACCTTTTGAGGGTATTGCGTGTGTTCTTTTCTCATACAGTGAAGATTTTCCGTTGACCACATGCGGCAATTTTGCCGATTAGCATGACCGTTGAGAGACAAAGTACCATCAGAAAACAACGTCTTCTAATTGGATGATATTGTTATCCAACATGTCCATCATTTGCTTACAAAAAGTTGCAATAATCTTGAAGGCGATAACACTTCTGAATAGAGAGTGAAGATACCTTTCAAACGATATATCACAAGCCTATAACTTCCCATTTAAAAAAATTGGGGGTTGTACCTGTCATTCGACGGGGGTTGAAGGTAGGGATAGCATTTTTCCGTTGAAGTATGTTAAATTATAATTCAAATTTGACGTGTTTAGGGTTTTTGTTAAAATATGTACCGTAACCGAAATAATGAATGAAATGAAATGGATTAGTTTATGAGCGATCTTGCAACATTAAAAGGGATTTGAAGAAATAAAGAAGGCGTAAACATTTAAAAAATGTCACATTCTGATCCACAATTGTCTCAGAAATTAAAAAATGTTAAAATATACAGGGTGTACCATTGAAAAATTGAAAACCGAAGCCATTTCTGATAAAACCGGAAAATAAAAAATATGCACATAACATTCAACAATTCTGATTTTGTTACACCTTATATTCTAGAAGGTATAACGTGTCCATTACAAAATCATCATTATAGAATAACTATACCACTGGTGAAAGCGGATAAGTCGTAATGCAATATTTAGAAAGAAATATATGAAATCGCGAATCATGTTGAAGAAAATGAATTATATATTTCTCCTACTTAGAAGCCGTCTGACTTCTATTTCTCCCAAGTCTCCGGAAATCAGAGCAGCCTCAGGAGTTAATTTTCTCCCGGTAGATATAATTTGGGTTGTCCATAAATCGCTTGTCTCCTGTAATCTAGTGACTCACATTCACATAAAACTTCACTAGATGTCTATGTCCCTATATTGCAGTACCTGCAATACAGGTATACAGTCCTGTTTTGTTCAGGTGTTTTCTAAATAGATAATATCTAAGTGAGAAGTCCTATAATTAGTCTAAGCCGATCCCTGCTGTATTGAAGCATTTCTTCAGTTTTTTCTTCAGACAATCTCTTTGTAATAATTTTTTGTATGGGTTTCTACAAGTATTTTGCAGTGTCCTTGTCTTATTGTCTTATTGACCCATTTCCTAATCTGATTTCATACCGTAGATATTGGTATACTCCAAGCACACTCACCAGCTTTTCAGTAGCCTATGACTCCTTAGGAGCCAGGCACCCCTAAGGCGCATGCTCATTTCTTCAATCATTTATGGTGTTCCCATACTAGCCTGTAAGAATATTGATCTGGTCTTCTTTTGGGACTTTGTTACGCGAAAAAATCAAATAGCAGAATTTTACTTCAAGAAAGATAAAATATTAAATTATGTAATAATAAAATCCCCTATGATGACAAAATACACAGTTTCTGAAATAACTGTCAATCAGAAATAAAAGCAAAACAAAAATACCAAAATATTCATGTATAACTAGTACTTGTTAATAACAGAAAAAGGTTTATACCTTGAATGATAGATATGCTTTTCAAAAGTAATGAATGGTCTCCGAGTCTGAAGTTAAATGTCAATTTTTTCATTTTTCTCTTCTTTTTGTTTCATTTATTTGCGTCATGAAAGAGCAGGAATTAACAACTTTCTCATTCTATTCAAAATAAGTTTTTATAAAAAAACCTGAAGATTCCAATCACAAAACAATGAATATTTCAAATGAATGTATAATTGTCTTGATTCCATTATTTATATTACCGCAATATTTACCTTCTTCATCAGCCTCCCACTGTCTCAAACAGTCCCATTCTAGGGCAACAATTTGACTTTCAGGTGTGCCATCTTCCCTGCAAGCCTGCAATTTGATACCCATCGTCCCTATAGAGAGAATAACGTGTCCACCTTTTCGAGAATCGCAAGCACAGTGAGGAAATACGACTTCACCATATCCTGGCAGTTCGCGAGCTAGCTTAAGATACTCAGTGGCTCTAGTTTTGTCTTGAAGACCCTTAAGTTGATATAGATATTCACCTGCATGAATGCATCCTTTGTTAACTTCATCCACAGCCTATAAAAAAAGTAGAAATGTTTATTCATTTATTCATAGTCTGCTTTCAATTCAACGCATATCATTCAGTTGATGAGAGTGAATAAATTATCAAGCCTTCATTTGATGGAGGCTAAGATCACGTCGGCGAGACAACACGTGTCTCGTATCCAATGTGTGATGGCCAACAGGCCTTTCACGCCCGCAGTGCGGCGAGTAGCCGCCAAACTACGACGTATCCATCACACTTTAAGTCAAGGCGTGCTGCTAACCACCAAACAGAACTGCCTTGATAGGATACAAATATTAGTGGCTGCTAAGAAGTCACTAGTGAGGCGAGCGAGAAGTATCACGGAAAACCTTAGGTTCCGCGAGAAAACTTCTCGCTTATTCCAAGAGCCTCCACGTTTTAGGATATTACTTTTCACACCCAGGGGTCGATCAGGGTGACTTTGCACAGAATGGGTAGACCGCGGAAAGAAAGGATTTCAAGGATGAGAACATGTGCACATAGAATTCACATTAAGTCTCCTTCACAACTTCAGGTTACAATCATTAAGGATGGGAACATGTGCACATAGAATTCACATTAAGTCTCCTTTACAACTTCAGGTAACAATCATTCACGAATTTCTACTTAGCGTCTATTACTTGTGGTTTGTTCAGTGATAGTGAGTGCAGTATATTTAATGGTGGTATTATGTTTTCCCGTCTTAATGTTTCCATGAAATCTTTGGTTTGTTCCTGTTAAAAACTATATGATCAATATCAGATATTACATTACATGTAGCACATTTGTTTGACTCAACGATTCCTATTTTGTAAAGATGAGCTGGATAGCATGTATGTCCGAATTTCAGTCTGGTTGTTGTGACAATTGTTTTCCGCCCGTACTTCATTTTTTTGTGCCATATTTCCGCTGGGATTTTTGGTACTAAAAGGGTATACTATGTATAAGAAAAGCAGATATACCTAATAATCGTATAAATATATTTTACCCAAAGATACATCAATTCACAATTGAACTTAACGAATGAACCATTTCTCGTTTTCCGATCTGGATATAAAAAATTAAAATACATAACAATGCTCGCGCCTGGCTCGCTCGTGTTGACTGACTAATTTCCGTCCAATCTCTCGGGCCCCGCGTTTTTTCGGTTACCGTGTTTTTTTTCACCCATGTCGATGGTGGTTTCTTACATTCGGCCATGCTACTATTCCGCTCGACCTCGAGGGGAAATCTACCAGTTTTCTGAAAGAAAATAATAGAAATCAATTGCACAATCAAACATTCTAATCAATTGACTCCGGTTGCGAACTCGCTTTCCAGATATTTC
>WOGO01009521.1:0-10177 GCA_015342085.1 Leptinotarsa defecta
TGGGGGCTGCCAGAAGTAATTTCTATTATCGAGCAGATATTAAACATTGAGTCAGTAAATTTTCATGACTTTTGAAATAACAACTGAAATTTGGTCACTGGCTCTTCGTCTATACGTTAAAAGGTAAGATTTCGTAAATTTTTAACTGACACCTGAATAATTTTGATAAGCGGTGTGTGAAATAGGGACGCGGGTTTGCCACTGAGATTTGTTTCATGTGATTTCAGTTCATCAAATAGGTTCAAATGAACAAAAGCAATTCAAATTATTTACACGCATAAATTGTGAATGGAATAGAAACGTATATTACAAATATTACGAAATATCATTGCAGGGATGAAACAAAAAAAGAATATAAAAAAAATCACTGCTTGGTAATGAACAACACAAGTTTCTACTCTACAAAAATAGTTGTTGTTTGATGTCATGTTTATAAACTCAAGTGCATGAAAAACGTCTACTTTGAAATTTTGATTTCAAATAAAATTTTTATTTTTAGCCCGATTTTGATGATCATTCAATAATTGGAAAGTCCTAAAAGACCACTTCGTGTTGCGCTTTTAGAGAAATGGAATGGCATGCCCCAGGAGTATAACTCCTGGGGCATAGAATGCCATGAAAGCTATTGTCCAAGCTTGAGAAGGCAACACTCAAATTTAAAAAATGGGGGTAATTTTTTTTTCAATTGTTCGATATTTATGATATCATTTAAGAACACACAGAGAAAACGCAATACTTTATTCAATGATTTATGAATTTGAAACGAATCGTGATATCAAAATGAATGAAGAATAACATAAAGAAAATAAACCACGCTTGAATACATGATGGTTTTGAATGTCATCCAAAAACTGAATTTCACCACAGTGTCTTAAACCTAGATGATACACACATAACTTTGTTTTACCTTATATAATGTAAAAACAAAATGTTTTTCATGCTGTTCTAATAAAGATATATTATTATTATTATTAATCGGGCCTCGTTAGGAAATCTGTTTAATGTTAATGGATCTGGGGTAAATTTCCTCACATTTATTAAAAAATGTCGAAATCGGATTAAAAATGAAGATGTTTAAGATCAAAATTTTTAAACATTTCGAGATAGCTTATATCATATTTTTGAGTTCATTTTTTTGAGTAGATTTCTGTTTGTTACTTTTTCTTCAGAATTTTTTCTTATGTATTAAAAAAACAGCTAATTGTGATATTTTCAATAAACGATTTTACAGAAACGCAACACGTGTTTCGCCATACAATTGATTCTTCGGGCGTGTCTTTACTAACTATATTCTACATATTCAATGCCTAATATACTTTGTTTTACAATTTGAAGTACCTAGATTTCAAGTATCTGATTTTTATCTAAGTTTGTAATTAATTAAATTACCTGAGCTCATGTCCCAGTTTCCACACTTAAAAAAATATTAAGTAACGGGGAGTTATTCAATTCTAATTGATCATTCAGTAAATTACACAAATTCCTGAATCTATTGATTTCTAAACATTCTAGAAGATTGAGTTTGAAACTTCTCTCTTCTGAATGTAACACATCGTATTCATAATTGAACTCATGTCCTTCTGCTAAAAAATTGTTTGCAAATGTAGAATTGGTATTTCTATTTACAAAACTATTTCTATGCTCTTTAATTCTTTAGGAAAATGTTCTCCCTTTTTGGCCACTATACAGTTTTGAACAAGAGCCACAAATCAGCTTATATACTCCTGATCTATCCGATACCGAAGTTTTGTCTATATTGTTTTTAATGAATTTACTTAGACTATTATTCGTTTAAGTTTGAGCATTATTTCTTCAAAAAAACGGGCAATATCATTGATTGGTTCACCCAAATATGAAAATGTCCTATATCTGGCGAATTTCTTCTTGTGAAATGTTATCTTGAATCTATTTTTTTTTTCTTTGTTTCAGGTAATGAATCTACTTTCTGTCCTCGTAACGATTACAAGGAGACATTCAAAAGGAGCTCCAAGCATAGGTTTGAAAGATAACATGAAGTGACATCTATTCAATTCTATAACAAAACCTCTCAGCTCGCCGTTTCTAACAACAATGTATTGCGCTACGATTTCATTACGCCATCAACTCTCATCACTGTGCGAATTAGCTGCAACATCTGATCCTGCATGTCTCCGGGAATTTAATCCCGGTAAATTTACTGCAGCTAATTTTATCATTCGATCCCATCTTTGAGAGTTATAGTGGCTCTTACCTCTCTATGTTTTTTTTGCGAGTCTTTTTTGTTTTAGCTGTTGACACATTTCCTGAAAGAATTAAGTGAGGAAGTGTTTTTTTTTACATGGTTAGCAAAAAATACTCTTGGGTTTTCAAATTATGGCGTTTATTACGAGAACATTTTTTCAATTTTAAAAAGTCTTCCAATTTAAGAGTTTGTAAGTAACTCATAACACAATTTCTCTACGTTCAAGGATTTTTTAGTGCATATCATTTCTGTCAACCATCCCAAATTTTATTTGAGGAATGTATGTGAATTTAAAGGGCGTGTTAGAATCAACTCATAATCCATAATCTTTCTTTGGTGTTTTTCTTAAACTTCAATACAAAATATCAATTATAAATTATTCATGACCTTGACGTTTGTTGGATCTAGAACTACAAACTCTCATCAATAAGAAACAGACAAACATCGTCTAAAGAAGAAAACATTTTTCCCTTACCAGAGAAAAACTCGCTCACTCGACCCGCGTTTCGCTAAGCAAATTAGCATCATCAGGAAATGAAGAACTCAAATTCAATCTTTTTGACGAGGAACAGTGTTTTCTTTAGATTTATTCTATGTAAAAGTTTCGAATTCTAGTTATCAAAAAATATAAATGTCAAATATAGCCTCAATCCTCTTCATACGTCCCAAAAGAAGGATCGAGACGTATGAAGGAACGTATGAAGAAAAGCAATTCGGATGTTTTTGAAATATAGTGAAAGAAAATAGTGTGTGAACAAATTACCTACCTACAATTATTAGATGACGTTACAGACATATGGCATCACTAGAGTCTGTGAGTCGGTCAGTAGCCGGGCCGTTCGACGTGGATGTTTTGTTCACTCAGTCAATCGGCCGATGTGTGAGTCAATGGTTCAAACCCCCGGCTGAACGCTCGATTTTCACTTGCTATCGTGTTAGGAATCACACGTTAAAAGGTAAGACCTCGTCACTCCTTAGCTCGCACAAGTTTCGACTTCTGAGGATTGTCGTTCGTAGGGGTGCGATAGGTGGTTAACGGAGAAAACATATTTAAAATGTAAGGAAATATTGAAAAAATCGGCTTGGTAACTGCAAATTCCATGTAAACATTGTTACAAGAGAATAAACTAAGCTACAATTCATTGTTCGGGAATTTTGGGAAGAACTGAATCTACAAAAGTTTTTCGTCCATGAAGCACTTCGATTTGTTTTTTCGACTTCACTGGGCATATCGCCATAATTTCTTTAGATTATCGAAGAACAGTTACCTCTGAATGATATATAAATATTTGCCAAAAGTCTTCGTCGTAATGAGGAAAAACAAACCAAAACGACGAATAATGCTTTAACTATTATGACAACGCTAGTTCCCACACAGCACATGATTATTTTGAAAAAAAAAAGGCTCATTGACCTTATAATATTGTTTTATCGCCTGCTGACTATTTCATTTCACTATGTCAAAAAATGCGTGGACATCAATTTTTATCACCTCAAGAATTTGTTGAAGCCTTCCAAAATTCTTTTTTTCCTCTATCAAGTTTTCTTCAGCTCCTGTTTTATAATTCATAAGTACATAAATAGTGAATTTTCAGTGCTTTCTCGATTAGTAACGTTTCAGTAGGTACTCGCGCCAAATTTTTGTACATAGTTACTCGCGCACGGTTAGGGAGACCGGTTTGAAAATTAGAATAATTTAAGATGTGTTATTTATATTCCAAGAATCATACTTTATTGAGAAAAAAATAAGTTTATTAATAGAAAACTTTCACAAAAAAATAAATAAAAACTCACTCTACTGTTAAAAATTAAAATGATCAATAATTTAAATTAGGTTTTGGTGTTACTCCTAGTAATTGTAAGACACTATTTCCACTCCATGTTCTAAAATTTTTTGGTGGATAATGTTTTTCCATATCTTTACCTGTCCAGGCCGGCTCTCTGGTAACGCTAAAAGGTACATATTCACCAGTGTCATCTTCAAACTCTTGCTCGGTATTACTATACTTTCTAATTTCTGTTCGATATCATCTATCTTATCTCGTTCATCATCATCATCTGTCCCATAATTTGCTTCAGCATCCACTTTCTCGAACAACCTCATCAGTCTTGCTTTCTCCTTTTCGCAATTCATAATACACAAATAAATATTAAAAAAAATTAAATCAAGGAAACTTCAAAGTGCTAATAGGTAGGTTTCAACTTGTTTTTCATAGCTTGAGGTTTGTTAATTTACATTCTAATCATTTTTTTTTGTGAAAATAAAATATAACTAGACAAAAAACTTGGAATACTTACGGATTTTGCCTGGATTTTTTACAAACACTTAAAATGCGCCACTTCAATACTCGCACCCGGTCTACTTCACCGTGATTAGTCAACATTTTGAAAAATCGCTTACAAATAAAGTAAAACTGAGTGGGGTGTTAGCTGATCACGTGGTCGAAAGGTACGCGGAGGGGGGAGGCTGTATAGCCTCCTATGTCGTAAATACTCTTTCAATGTATTTCTGACCGGTCTGGGACACCATGCGTGAGTAACGGAAGGTTAAAGATATCAGCCTCATTTTAAATTTATAGTCAGTTCAAAATATTGGTTTTATATTTTCACAATTCTAGCCTGCTTTGCTCTACATCTTCAAGTATGAAAGATTTATTAATATATGATTTTCCTAAGCATCAATATAACAGCCTCAGGTCAGATCATATATCATTATGTTTTTTCTTATCACTAAATTCTACATTGTGATTTTTATTTAGTGACATACGTTGAAAATATTTCAACACTTACATGTTCTAAGGATATTATTGGTTTTATTTATACGACATGGAATTCAAATTTAAATACCTTCTTAGGTAAAAAATTGACATTTATGTAACAAGTAAGGAATCATTTTAAAAATTAGAAATAGTTACACATATACATAGTTACACGTTACCCAGATGTGAAATGTGTGATACGATCTTCAGTATCAAACATCTATGATTGAATATGTGTACAGTACAAATAGTACATACTAAAAGTATTGTTGGGATCTTTATTAACACAATTATTAATTAGCGCGTTTGGAAACACTTATTTCAAAAACGCCTTAGGCCGATGACATACTCGAGTGTTTTTTCCAGTTCCGTTTCCGCGCGAAAATTGCTGAATAAAAATCGTTACATTGAGTATCTGACAGTGTCCGTGATTTCCGAGCGATTTCTTGGCAGTCTGGGTTTCTGACTGGAGGGGAAATATTTCCTTATCATCCTCTAGTATCATTCGCGCCTTCAAAGCACCACTATGAAGTCTGCTGCTGCTGTTGCGATATTTCACCATCAAAAGGTGGTATCCCTTTGCGCTTTGCAAGAGGAAGACCTTCTTGCACCTGTACCACCAAAAAAGGAACTAGGAAGAAAGGTTTTCTGTTTTCTACAAAAAAATCAGAGAGCATGCAGACTAGTTTCTTATAGGTAATAGGTTACCGAATGTCCATAAAGTCGTTGGATGAACTTGTGGCAATTGTTTGACCTTTGCTACAGAAAGATTGCACCATAAAAACAAAATGCATACTTGTAGTACATATTCGCTTTTGTGTCACAAAGATGATTTTCTACGCTACGAAATAAAGTTTCCACTTCCATGCTCAAATCGCAACTGAAAAACTCGCTCGGAAATAGCCAACACTATCGGGTCCCATTCGTTTACCTGGGTTTTCCCTATACTTGGTCACCCTTGCTCTCCGAATGTCGCTCGGAATCCGACGGCCGGTTGGTTGTAAGAAATCGCCACTTTTAAAAATCGCATGTTCCATTTAAATGCAGGGGTTTGTATAAAAATAAAAAAACCGCTCGGAAACCGCACTGGAAACAGCCGCTCGAAAATCGCGAAGTATGTCATCGGCCATTAACCGAGGTTTTCTAATGTATTGTGGTTCTTTGATGAAAAGTTTTGTCAATTCAAAACATCAAGACAAGCATTTGCTGGAACTGTTCAGTTGATATGAACTATTTCCATAGTTCGTAAAGCGATTTGATTGTAAATTAAAGATTGGCAAATACACTAAATTTTTTGCTGTTAGAAAATCTGGGAAAACCCAAAAACTGAAATATACGAAAAGGAAGTCGTGGGCAACAGATAGTGACGAGCTGTGTTTTTAGATGCCAATATACTAAAGAGTTATTTTAGGGGAAATGTTTATAGAAAGAATGCTTATATCCTAATCAGATTTCATTACATAGGATCTAATATAAGTGATGACTTTAATTTCAGGGAGTTTTCCTTGTCATATTTTAAGAAAAAGCTGCATGTAAACGTATTTTTGGTTACTATAAAAACAGATTAAAAGTTTAAAAAAAATTTTTTTCAATAATTAATCCAATAACACCGATTATGATTAAACTTGGTATATTTGAATAAGTGAAAGATAGAAGTGGAACCTATGGCTCAGAACAAATCCAAAACTAAAACTCTTTTCAAACACCAGAACTGCAAGATTCTTCTAGAAGAGCATTTCACCAACTAAGTTGGTGTCTTACGAAAAACAATTCTACACTTCATATCCACCAATCAAGTTGTCGTTTTTGAACGGTCGACGAAAAAATTGCGATTTTTTCTCATCAATATTTTGGGATTACATTTGTTTGTTGCTTGCAAATCATAAGAAACATATCAATTCATTCTGTGCATAGTAAGTAATGTTTCCTCAATAAAGATTTTAATGAAATAATGTTATAATACGGCAGCTTTGTGACGTGATATTTCCAACTTTTGATATGATTTTGTGAATTATAGTTATCTGCAGGCATCCTGATATTGTTATATATTACCATCAGTTTGGTACCATAATGATCGAGTTAATAAATTTCATGGAGGTTATTACGCGTATTCAAAAGTTCATTTGCAATTGCATGCAACCGATGAAGCGTTCCGTAATATTCGCTTCTCGGTCTCTTAACAACTGTTGGGTTATTTTGATTATATAATTTTTTGTTGCAGATTCCATCAGAAGTTTTGCCATTTGTAATATTTTCATATCTGTTTTTTCAGTTGCTCTAATACCTATCTCGTATTTGATACGATGTCTTCTCTAATCTATCTGTTTAAATATCTGTTTTTCCGTTAATCAGCTGTCGCCCCCATACGAACGACAACTCTCAGAACTTGTGCAAGCTAAGGACTAACGAGGTCTTACCTTTTAACGTGTGACTCCTAACACGTTAACTCACTTCTCATACAATGTCATCATTATATATTTCTTTGTGTTTTGCATTTACAATCAACGCATTTGCACTTTCGAGTGTTTCACTAATATATCCGTTATCAATTTCATGACATTCGTCATTATTTCATCAATTATTCTGTTGATACATTTTATTTTTCAACTCCGATATCTGGCAACTGAATATTTCAGTATTTTGGAACAGAGCTTTTTGGGAAAGGAACTTTTCTTATTTCTACTTCATCTTCATGAAAAAAAATTTAAAAAATTAGCCGAAAATAACAATTTTATAAAACAAAAAACTGAAATTAGAAAGAAATAACATACAAGATAACAACCAAAAAAATTAAAAATTGAAATATTAATAAAAGCTGAAAATTGAAAAATATTATTAACAAAAAATTAAAAATGAAAATTAAAAGATTCCAAGCCAAGTTACGACACGACGTTTCGATTGTTAGTATCCACAATCGTCTTCAGGTGATAACTGGACTTATTCCTCCACAAGTATCCAATTGTGGATACTAACAATCGAAACGTCGTGACGTAACTTGGTTTGGAATCTTTTAATTTTTATTTTCCATTTTTAGCTCATAATATTTTCAGCTTTTATTAATAATCATTTTTTTAATTTTTTGGTTGTTGGCTTGTATGTTATTTCTTTGTAATTTCAGTTTTTTTGTTTAATAAAATTGTTATTTTCGGTTAATCTTTTACAATTTTTTTTCAAGGATTTCAAATCAATTTATATTAGATAATGGAAGTCCAAACTAATGAAATACGCCACGAAACATTGTCAACCACCTTCAAATAAACGTTGAATACCCGGTACGGACCCGGAACCAGCAGCGACTTATTCCGAGGATATGAGAAGACTATGGTCAAGCTCACCAAAGAAGAAACACACCTCAGCTTCTTGTGCAGAGCTAGAGACAACAACATCATACCCAAAGGTTTTTTGCTGAAATCGCTAATCCCAGGAGAGAGAGCCAAACGCATATTGGAACGCGCTAGCCGAGCACTGATAAGGTCTCAAATTAATTAGCACCGTTGGAAGAGGTCAACTCTGATGCAGGATGCCACAGAACGATTTGAAGAAATAAGAAGAGAGACTTTGGAAGAGGATCATAGATCAATCTTTGCTAGGATTGAAAGGACAACTATAAAGCCACCAACGTCATCAACATGAGTTTCCGCCCGCTCACGGACATAGAGGAATCTTTGTTGAGGAAAGGTCTAAACTCACCCATTGCACCAATATCTGTGCCCACTTTGGAAATACTAACTGTAGTAGAATCCACCAGTTCCCTTATGTATCAGATCGAGGCAGAAGAATTCAGATGGAAAATCAGAGAACAGCTGGATCGAGAACCAGTTCCAATTTCTAACGTCAGCAATGAAGAACGAAGTTCTTCATTAGGGCTACCAGACAACACCATCAAAATCTTACCTGCAGATAAAGAAAACGCTACTGTTGTGATGGATACTGATCTCTACGATTAGAAGATCGAAGAGGTGCTTCAGAAGAGAAAATACACGAAGATCGTAAGGGTCCCTACTGCATCAATTGAAAGGAAGATGTACCAGACTTTGAAAAAACACCAAGTCTATTTTTCGGGAAGAGAGAGATCATCGCTAACACCGCACCACAGTAAGCCACCTCATTTGTATGGACTACCCAAAATCCACAAAAAGGATGTTCCCCTCAGACCGATCATTAGCTCCAGAGATTCAGCCACTCAGAACTTGTCCAGGTTTTTACTACCAATAATTAAACCATTGCAAGGTAAAACATCATCTTTTGTGAAAAATTCAAGACATTTCGTTGAACTACTAGGGGAAATCGAAGTCAAAGAGCAGGATCAACTGATCAGTTTCGACGTGGAAAGCCTCTATGGAATTACTGGGATGTTGTGTACGAAACTGTTACTTCCAACTGGAGGACGAATTTTTTACGCAAGATGAGGGACTGCCAATGGGATCGTCACTTCCACCGATTATAGCTAATATATATATGGAGTGATTTGGAACTCTGGTCATTGAAGAAGCCCACAAAAAGCCCCGAGTCTGGTTGAGATACGTAGACGATACTTTCGTAATATGGAACCATTTTCCCGAAGCACATCAACAAAGTAAGTCACAATGGAGAAGGAAGTCCACAAGAATTGCCTTTCTTAGACGTATTGGTGAAGAAGGCCGACACTAAATGGGAAACATCTGTATATCGAAAACCCACTCACACAGTCCAGTATCTGAACCAGAAATCCAACCACCATCAATCGAGTAAGAGAGGAATCATCAAGACTCTATTAGACCGTGCTTTCGAGCTCTGTAATATAAAGGAAGGTCTCGAAAAAGAAATAGGCATCATCAAAAATGACCTTTAACGGAATGGTTACTCCAGAGTGATGATACAACAGGCTTTAGCTAGAAGACAGCAAGAGCTCCATAAGGAAGAGAAGCCGCCACAACCAGTACTTGTACTCCCCTACATCAGAGGATTATCGGAAAGGATAAGAAGGATTGGATCCAAGTATAACATCAGGACCTGCTTCAGATCTGGGAACACTATCCGTAGCAGCCTCACAAAATCAAGGTCACCAAACGCGGACTGCGATTCCAAGAATTGCATTTACCGGATACCCTGCGAGTGCGGAGAATCATACATCGGTGAAACTAAGAGGCCATTAAATGTTCGCATTGCTGAGCACAAGAAACACACACAGCGAGAAGAAACCAGTAAATTCGGAATA
>WOGO01009522.1:0-10176 GCA_015342085.1 Leptinotarsa defecta
CAGCTATCAAATTTGATAAAAACTCGAAATAGAAATTCCGTAAGTTTTCAGACGCTAAACGTAAAAGCAGCTACCCCATCCCCCTATGGGGGAGTTATTTAAATCGGATCACAACGCTTTTCCTGTAGAACAGCAAATAAAGAACTCACGTGCCCTGGGGGTTCAGTACGTAATTTTCCTGCTTGGTCTTGACTGAAGAATCGTAGCTGACGTGGAAGGCGTCGATCACGTAGTGTTCAATGTTGGCATTTTTACCTTCGTGGTAAACGACAGCGAATAGTTTGTATTGCTTCTCTGTTGAAGACTGTATTTCCTACGATACTAAAGACGAATCAATCTTCAGGTCGAATTCAAAATTCGAAGCCTTTGTTGTTTACCCTCGATCCAGTCAGTCCGCATGTTATGCAACATTTTATAATTCCACGTCGGCCGAATGGGATGCCAGTGTTGATTGAAACTTCTTGGTAATTTTTGAAATTTTTATTCACTATCCCGTCTTTCGTCAAAATGTAGGAAGGTAGCTGAACAAACTGTTCCAAAGAACGACACCGGGGTAGATGCCATTTTCTTGTTCGAAGAGATGTTTTTATTCAGAGTGTTCAGTAAATTGTAGAGTGGTGGACATGCGATCAGGGCTTGCAAAATCGAGTTGATATAACAGTAATTGCTTTGATTAAGCAGACCCTTTGGCTGCAAGTTTACTGCAATACCGTCGATCGTGTATGGAGATAGAAACATGCCCATTCTATAACAGTTTGGATCTACAAACTGATGGAACCTTTTGGAGTGCTTGAAGGGGCATATGAGAAGATTGTCGTTGAACTCGTTTTTGGTGTCCTGGTCAATAGCGATTTCGTCGAAATTCTTGACGGGTTCAGACATAGACGGATGTTGGTGGTTTATCTTCGGGAAGATTACAGTGTGAGGATAGTTGATATAAGGAGGAAATTCGGCTATAGGTTAAATCACCGCAAAAATTTTCCGGGTTTGAACTTTTTTTCTCTTCTGCATTTTTTCATGATGTTGAAAATGTTAGTGCTCAGTTTGCCTGTAAAGTTTTCTACCACAATTTTTTTAGGACTAAGGTCTGATTTACTCTCAATAATATTTGGATAATTTTAACAGAAGAAGCTGTGGAGAAATCTGTGGGCGAAAGAAAATTCCATCATGACTTTGATAAGGAGAAATAGTGCCGCGAATTATGCAGCATTTCCTCTCTGGATTGCAATGCTGATTCGTTGTATTAGAAATGATCTTGCTCTAGAATCGCCTGTTACTGTAATAAGTTTTCGATCAATATCTCTGAAAAAATCGGGATCAAAATCTGTTTTTCCGTTAACCAGGTGTCGCACCCCTACGAACGACAACCCTCAGAAGTCGAAACTTGTGCGAGCTAAGGTTAACGAGATCTTACCTTTGAACGTGTGATTCCTAACACGGGTTGGACAATAGGAAGTGAAAATCAATCGTTCAGACTAGGGCTTAAACCACTGACCAACATGGCAGTCATTTCGAGTGAGTGAACAAAGCACCCACGTTGAACCGCTCGGCTACCGACCGACCGCAAAGGAACCAAAGCTACCAAATGTTTCAATGGCAATTGGATAGAAAATATATCAATCTTCCAGACAAATGTATTTCCGCTGTTTCATTTTGTCAGCATATTCAGCGGCTCCACCAGCAGTTTGCGAAGTTGAATTGAGATGTTATGAATATTAAATTAAAAAGGTTATATTTTCAGGAGAGATTGATTTTTGGTGAAAAAATATTTTGTTTTGTTAACATTTTTGATGTTTAACGAAAGTTAATATACAATATTTTTTCTATAACTCTATATTTTTTCGTTGAAAAACCAAACGATGAATATGTCAATTTCCTTAAGAAACGTTAGAGTTATCTATCAAAATGAAATGTGTTGTTATGATTGTTTATGTTTTACTGAAATGTATTTGGGTATTTGGTTTTTCAACAAAAATATTTTGAATCATTCAGTCGCATGAAAATACACACCCCTAGAGTGAACCTTATATGATTGCTTTTTAGAGTTATTACTTCTTTTTCTTCAATTTCTAGTAATTTTTAATATCATATTTGTTTGATGTTTGATCACTTAATGAATGGGTCATTTGTATTTCACCAAGTCACGTTGAATATTTTCATGTTCTCTTCTTGATATTATTGTGTCTATTCAATAACGGTTTTGTGAGTTCATGGCCATTTCCGTACATCTGACAATATTTCCCAGACACTCGCTTGAAATTCAGAACGACGCTGTCATGTCTTCTGAACCCCTTGAGACATAAACTACCCTTTTGCTCACAGAAAGAAACGTTGATAGTAAACATTTTATGGATCATAAACCGAACCGTGGGTCAATTTCAATCCACGCCGGTTTTATGGCTTATTTCGAATTTTATTTTAATTCACTCTTCCTCGCCGAAATTGCCACATCCGTTATGTAGTGTGTAGGTTATAGGTAACGCACGTCGAATGCACGAATGTTATTATGAAAGTTCAATGACAATATTTATGTAACATGTGTGTTTTACGGAAGAACGATTATTAAAAATACACATTTTATGACATATGCCATGCACCGTGCCTCTGCCTGAAACAACATAAACCACAACGTTGTGGTTTTATTAATATCTATAGTGGAGTACTATGGTTGGTTTCGTGAATCAGCGTGTATGTGCTGACCAAAGTGTAGAAGGTCTTGAATTCCTTTGTTCCTATATCAGTAAACCCAACCTCAACTTTTATATTCACAGGCGACATACATGAAAACCCTCTTGGTATGTTATAAGTTCGAACTTTCATGGATACAGGCCCCACAAAGGAATTTCGGGCCCCTAGGCAAGTGTCTTGTTGGGGCCCTTTTCGGTCTCAACAATACGCCCCCCACATCAAACCCTAATATGAGTGTTCGTCTTGATCTATTGCCTTCTTCAGACAGGATACCTTGGCATTTGCTTTCCTTGCCCCCCTCTGGGCGGGGCTGGTTAGACAGAAGTCTGAATCCACTAAATGCAAAGCTAAACGAGACTCCCTAAGGTGCATAATGGGTTTTTTTTAAGATCAGGAGGGACTCAATTATAAAATAACATGAATCAAGTTTTATTTCACTATTCAAATATAATACAGTATGTCCTAATAAGGCTTTCCGTGAAGGCCCTTCAGAGTTTGGACTTGTCGGAGATGAAGAAGAGAGTTATTGAAACATTTAACGAAGCTGACATCAGAGTTCAATAAGCAATAATTTTTTAACATTTTTCATCGATAACGACAACTTTCTTGCAATCTCAATTGGATAAATTGCCTTTACTAGGTTGTAGGAAATCATCATAAAAATTGAGAAATGAAACTTCCTATGATTTTATACCATTAGTATTGCTAACTAAAAATCCTGCAGTATCGTCCCATAAGGACATTTTCATACATATACAATAAACTGAAATAACTGATAATATTAACCCTGTAGGTAATAACAGAGGTCCTTTACTTAATTGAGTACCTGCATTTTGTTTACCTGGAACAATTTGGGTACGGTCGCTAATCTGAAAACTGGCGAGTGGAGAAGATCGATTTGGTCACTTAGTTAGGTTACATCGGCAATGCTTATGCTTATGAATTTCCAAATGATTGACTTTCCAACGCTTGCTTGCATAGTGCAAAAGTTCCATATCGTTTAGATTTGGCAACTCATGATTACATTCCAAGAATTGTTTTGAAAACGTCTAATCATTTTTACTCAGTCCGTTAAACGTTTTGAGGAATTTCGGTCACATTGTTCCAGATAAACACTATTACACTCCAGGAACTTGAGCTTCTAAACTCCAGATTGCTTCATCTTATCCATTCCATCTTCATCTTATCTTTTTATTATTTTCATCTCATCTGTATCTTATCTTTATATCATCTTCATCTTACCCTTATCTTATTTTTATCTTATCTTTATCTTATATTTACCCAATCTTTATCTTATCTTTATGTCATCTTCATCTTATCTTTACCTTATCTTCATCCAATCTTTATCTTAGCTTTATCTTATCTTCATCTTATCTTTATCCTAACTTTATCTTATCTTCATCTTATCTGTACGTACAGATTACTATACCCCCAGATCAAATAATCAGAATTCAAATAATTGGTAACGTCAACATATTTTGGTAAAATAATAGAGAAAATTGAGATGATTTTCAGAATAAACAAAGTGGAATTGGCATACAGGGCACATGTCATGTTATCTAATTTCCTTTTTAATTCCAAACCAAATTTGGGTTTGCTAGCGTTCTGGTAACTTTCTTGCATTGAAAAATTATTCTGCGTTTTCGAGAATATTATTTATTTCGAAAAATTTTAGTGATAATATCTCTATCATGTTGCGTTCCTGATGTTAACTCCAGATTCGTAGGAGTTCAATTCGCAACATACAAAATTATTTATTAATCAAAGAAGCCTAAAAACGAAGCATTCGTGATCTGAAACCAGACATCACTGTTTGAACCCTCTACAGGTGTCATCATTTTTCTCATCTTTGTTAACGATATCGTCTGTAACCTTCCGTCATTCAGCTCCCCACTATTTGCGGATGATACAAGTATAATATTACACGAAAAAAATCTAAGAGCCCTGTTGACTTTGCGAAACAGTTTTCAGAAGAAATTATTGATTAGTTCACTGCCAATCAACTGAGTCTCAATTTCTCCAAAACCAGTAGCATACTTCTTCGACTGCGCCAAGTTGACGACGACATTTCCTTACTTTCAAAGAATGTAGGCATTAAATTCTCAGAAATAACTAACTTTTTTTGCCTTGCAGTAGCGTACGAAAATTTTATTAAACAGATGAGGAAAACTGATGATTTAGCAGGGGAGCCCACGATGCAAAATGGGGATTTACTCGAGCGTCATTGAGACATTATAGGTTGCAAAGCTCAAATCATAAGAAGAAAAAAATGTTATATAATATATACCTTTTCATCGTTGGGGGAAGCGGCTATAGACTTTTTAATATGTAAAAAAATACTGTTGCATGAACATACTCGAGCGCGTCAGATATTGATAGCATCAATGTCCTAAGTATTTTTAATAATGTTCGTATGTTAATCTGATCGTTTGCATGATGTGGGTAATTGTACGTAAGGGTTAAAAGTGAAAAGAAAAAAAATTAATTGAGCGCGTCAGATTTTCTAAGGGGGTGTTAAGTGCAACAAAAAAAAGCTCCCATTCAATAATCCGACGATTTCTATCTGACGCAAACTCGCGGCTATTATTATAATGTGTAAAACAAATTCGCCATTTTGAAATACTCAAGCGAGTCAGATTAAGATATATATGGTTCAACTTTATGTTTTAGACGTGCTGTCTCATAATCTGGCGATTATCTGGAGGGATTCGCTTAATCTGACAAAAAGCATTGTGTTAGATTAAGTAAAATTAAGTCATTGAACTTAATTGAAAAGCTCAGGAAATAGCATGCAAATGAATAAGTGTATATTTTTTAATTACAATACTTGTATTTATAAGAAAATAATTTTTTTTAAATTCAATTTTTTATAATCAATTGATTAATTAATGAAGAAAAGAGAAATTAAACTATAACCACTTTTATTTGTAACTAACGTTACTGCAGTTTCGTCCTATAAGGATATTTTCAAAACTTATATATTGTATAATTATGATTTCCTACCAAGTAGTAACGACTACATCCATCAATTAATTGATTAATTAATCATCATCTTCATCTTCATCACGAACGAGTCTCTGTGATCAGCTGTGATGGCGTCACAAAATTCAGAGTGAGGACGGAGTGAGAGAGTAATAGATAGAGAAAAAGTGAATAGAGAATAGAGGAATAGAAAATCAGAGAGGGAAATATAGGTATCACACAACTGCACACATTAAACTTTATCGATGAGTTTTTGTTATTTCGGCCTGCGGAAATCGTCAGATTATATATGTTTCGTTATTCTTGAATTATTTCCTTCAAAATAAAAAAATTAGCTACGCTCAAGAATGTCGAAATGACAATACTTATTTACAACATTGCTGCCCCTTCCCTTTCTTTACGTCACTCTCAAATTGTCAGATTACTGGAATATATACTTTGTAGCAGGTAATTAACTCACCCTACCTCAATCTGACGCGCTTGAGAATTTCTGATGATCAATTTTTTTTTACTAATCTGATCCTTTATCCCTAAAAAGCGGCCTTATATATGGGGCTCATATTTGGTGGAGCTACTTAATCGGGTACAAGGTATCCTCCTGTATATTAATCTTCCGCGCTTTAGTAAATCCCGAAATCCCCGCTTGGGCTTCCCTATTAATATGAAATGACAACCTTGACATCAATGTTTCAGTTTTAATGAAAAGAAATACCTGAGAATTTATTGCCTGCTATTATGGAATTGACTGAGTTCGTCCCCAGGTGACGGATAGGGGAACGGCCAAGGGACTGGAGGTCCTGGCGGGGAAACCAATGTGGCATTACAGATGGGATCGCTGAACTCCTGGTCAGTGGCAGAAATAAGTAGGGTGAAGGGAACTAAAACTTCCCAAAAGCATCTACAAAAAAATGCCAACGTGGACCAGCCTACCTAAGCTAAGGTGTAAGGAATCGTGCCGACAGCTGAATGGCCGCAGGGTGATATGCGGTCACGAACAATCCCGTTGGGGAATTGGGCGAAACCTCTGGTAATGCGGGGCTCTGCTAGAGGAGACCAACTCTTTCCTTGTTACTCGTGGAAACACACATGAATGAAACAACACAAAAACAGACACAACAAAAACAAAAACCAATCCCGAGGCTGGACCGAAGTGCTCACCTCAATCTAAGGTGGTGGCTGGAGATGAACAGAAATGTCCACCCCAATCTACCGCTTGAAATGAGGCTGAACATAGTAGATCACCTCGAACAGCAAGGACACTTCCTGCGACGGGCGCCAAGAGCTCCACCTTGAATAAAGGCAAGGAACCGGCTGCCCCTGCAGGAAAGCGCCCTCACTTGTGCACCTTCACGGAGGGAGTCCCAAGAAGGTTGAGGAAGCCGCACAATGACAGTAATATCGCTGCACCTTCAAAAACTTTCGCGGTGGCCACCGTGGGACACCTCAAGGTTACCAAAGAGAGTGTGTGTTCGGCGAGTCTTGGTTTACACCTGCCAATATGAATGAGATGTCTCCTAGTGACATGTTCACGTTCCTGGGAAGGACAAGATGGACGATGACCTAGGAGGACAACTCCTCGGGAGGATGTATAATGGTGACATGTGTCCTAAGTGACTAAGTTTAATAAAATTTTCAGGAATTCACCTTGTGATCGTAAGGGATTCAATAAATTACTACTAATGAAAATGATCATTTCACATTCGTAATACAGAAAAAATCGTCACTCATCTTAATCGATTCCGTATAGCAAAACGCATCTCAAATAGAATCTATAGTGTGGAAATTGTATATTTATTATAATGAATACTCAAATATGAAAAAATATCTCTCTCTGAGAGACAAAGACATATTTGAAAGAGTTATGACTCTATTCTATCTATCTCTCTCTCTCTCTATTTCATTTCTATTGAGAATGTTTGTTATGAAAATTGAATAGGAAAAAACTTTTTTTGGTCAATTAAATGCTCACAATGACAGTTTCTTTAAATAGACTCATAGTTTTTTATTTCTTTGAAAACTGAACACTATTCGAAAATTGATGAAGAAGTAGAAAGCCAAAAAATGTTTTTTCATTGAAACTCATCAGTCCTGAAATGTTTTCTTTTGAATGAAATCTTGCCTTTTTTTCTTTCTATGAAATATTCCCACATTTTTTCCATAAAGAAGGAGAAAAAAAGTCCGAAAAGCTTACAAAAGCTTATTCTCCATAATATTATTCATTGTTATATTATTTTTTGAATAATAGTACTATAGTATGGCATGACTTCCAATAGTTTCAATTCAGAGGGTCTCTGAGAAAATATTCATTTATTGAGCTTGTCCGATATAATATATGAAATATGAGAAAGACAAATGGCTATATTTTGATATCACAACAAAAAAGGGAGTTATGCGAAATGAAAATTGTCTTGAGTAATAGCAATTCATTCAACGATCAAACTAGGGCAATTATCATTGATTACACATGAAAAGCTCTCCTACCTCAATTCAGATTGTCTGAATACATACTACTCAAGTCCCGATCGAATCCCATTTGGAATCAAGTGTGGCGTTAATAATCCCATCCCAACTGGGTATACGTTGAGTCTCACATTATGTAAATCTAATGCCACGTTTCTTTGACGAAAAATTGAGACAATCGAACACATAGGTAGATATCGTTATCGCGATTACAGTTGGAAAATATTTGGGAAATCTTCAATTTGATGGAATAAAACGAGCTGAGAGAGATTTTTTGTATAAAACGAAAATTTTTTGGCAGTTTCTAGAACAAGGCTGTTCTCAGGACTATAATTCCCATTTCAGGAATAACCTTTTTTCTGTCTCAATCGTAGCGAAACCGTAGGGCCTTCCAACAGGGACTCCTGTTTACAGAGCACATGCAGTGCGGTTTCTTTCTCTTCTTGACTGTTTATTTCTCCTATACAGTATTCGATGGCCACTACTTCTGCCTGGGACACAATTGTATTATGTCCGAGGCTGAGTGCGATTCTTGTCTTTGCTCTGTCTCCGTATATACTGGCTCCCACTCCTACTTGGGTTTTTGAGCCATCTATATACCAAGTTTCTTCCGTTTTGCCAGTCCTCTCTTCTTGATATGATGGTTTTGAAATCTTTTAAAAAGTTTTATTGCGGAACTGTGTTATAAAAGGGCATTCCAATTGGATCTGCCTTCAGTTCATTGTACCTGCCAAGACATCATGTCGGGTCATAATTTGTTCAATAACTATTTTACAGACCATCATCAGACAATCATACGGAATATGGAACGAAACATACATGATCATGATGTTTTCGTGAAAAATAGAGAATGTTTTTTCTTGAAATGATTATTCTGTTATATTGATTTTTCTACAAAGCAAATTTAAAAACAAGTATTCATTGGTCAACATATCTTTCAATACCCCACTTGTAGCTTGTCTGTGGCATTTGAGAATTACTACTTACATCGCTTCTTATTTTTTATTGTCAAAGAAAAAATTATAACAAAAAATCAGTATGGGTTTCTGAATAATGAGACCACTGCTACAGACTCCATGCCTGCTACCACAAAGTGGTTGAATTTATTGAAGCAAGACAGTACCCAGCTGGGAAATTTTGTGATCCCAGCAGCATATTTTTAGAAGGGCTTGACCGATACGGTATTAGAGAATGAAATTATATCGGAGTGGTAGACAGCAATATGTTACAAATGAAGAAAGATATCCGGATTATTAAATAAAAATGATTGGGGTATCCTTCACGGATCCTTTATTGGTATGATGTCATTTCTTACGTATATCAGTGACATACATGGAATAGGCTGTTGCCAGACTATATCGGACAGAACTTTATAAGAACTGTTCAGTTAGAACAGAACTGCTACATTTCGGAGTTCGTAAAAAAACAATTCGGAGAGGTACTATATTATATATTACGAAAATAAACATATAAAAATTGAACGAAACAGCTATTACAACAACTGTTCAAAGTGACGACCCCCAACAACAATACAAGCTTCTGCTCTCCTCATTAAAGAATTCCGCACCCGTTGAAAAATGCCCGCAGTGTTTCTTATCGTTTCGCAGCAAGCTATGATGCGATTCCTCAACATTTCCTCGTCTTCAATTGGGCTAGCATAAACTGATTTTAGGTGTCTCTAAAAAAAATCGACGGAATTGAGGTCCTGGGGGGCCAATGCTCAGTGCTTCCTATCCATCGTTGGGGATATGCTACACAAGAGTGATTTTGGAGACCAATGGGAACATCTTCCATAAGTTGGGGAAGCTTGTGCTCCAAAAAATGTAGGTTAGCATCTCCATTCAAACGTAAGGGGAGGACATAGGGCCCAATCAAATAATCCCCAATTATGCCTACCCATACATTAAAAGATAATCTGTCTCTTGGAAATGAGTTTGCGTTATTGCATCTGGGTTATCTTCCGCCCAGATGTGGTTGTTATGAAAGTTCATGATACCATTTCTTGAAAAATTAGCCTCATATGTGAAGAGGATTTTCGATAAAATT
>WOGO01009523.1:0-10176 GCA_015342085.1 Leptinotarsa defecta
CTAGTCTGAACGATTGATCTTCACTTGCTATCGTCCAACCCGTGTTAGGAATCACACGTTAAAAGGTAAGACCTTGTTAATCCTTAGCTCGCACAGGTTTCGACTTCTGAGGGTTGTCGTTCGTAGGAGTGCGACAGCTGGTTAACGGAAAAACAGATTTAAACAGATAAATGCATATGATGCATATGACATGCTCAAGTTCGAAGAAAGAAGAAGAAGAAGAAAAACAAAATGTATTGCCAACAAATGAATCCATTTACAGGACAATATATAATATAATAATAATTATAATAATAATAATAATAAGGGCTACTTAGGCTAAATATATAACAAAAGATTAACATATTAAGGATTTCACAAATTGAGAGATAAATTCACATATTAATTCGAAATCAATATCGCATTGACTGCAGTGGGTATTATAATTTTCACACATCAAATTTATAGGAGACACTTAAGCCTCGGCAGAAAATTACATCCTGAGGTGGATTAAAGGCCACGACAGAAGTAAAGGTAAACGCATTGCCAACTCTTTAGCTGAGAAAGAGGCTGGACTAGGAATTTTAGGACCCAGTGACACCTACGGCCTGATGACTTCGACAATTGCGGAACTAGCCATACGTCACACCCATGCTTAATCCCTAGAGAGATGGGATGGAATCAAAGGATGCAATCTTGCCAGGATCACCTTGGGTGACCCTGGGAAGCTGGCGCCGAAGAAATATCTGCCGATAACCAGGAAATATCTACGCTCAACAGTAGGATTTCTGACCGGCCACACCCATAATATGGGGCTAGTGGATATATTTCTATGCAGGATGTGTGAACAGGAAGATGAAACTGTCAGGCATTTCCCATGTGAGTGACCAGAGTTATCGTCAATAAGAGAGTGTGTTCAGCGAGTCTTGGCTCACACCTACCTGTCCACCTTCCTGGAAAGGACAGAATGGACGGTGACCTAGGACGACAACTTCTCTGGACGACGTACAATGGATCAAATGTGGCCTAAGTGCTGTGGGCCTACACTCACCCTCCCTATTCTTCAGATACAGATACAGATGGGGGTATAGAAAGTGATCTGTCTACGTGTAGTAGATTGAGGTACGTTGAAGTTAATTTGTTCTAGTAACGTGGGTACAGCAATGGAACGCTTCGTTCCAAGAAAGACAGACCGAATCTTTGAAGTAGTCTGGAGTGGTCAGTTCCTCTAGCACGGTACACGCCATGAGTTCTAAATTCACACATGGCCGGCGTAAATGAAAATTCACAATTCAAAATTGTCTATTGTCATTACTATTGAATAATATAACAGTTTTGTTCATCTTGTATGTGTGACAAACAGTAACATGACATTTTTTTCAGAAACGGCGTTAGGTGTGAATTTGTATTCTCAGAAAAATCGACAAGAAAACGCAGCGTTAGTTGAGAGGTATATAAATGAACGTATTTTTCAATTTGAAAATGGAAATATTGAATTAAAATCGTTGATGGATATGAAATTGTCCTTAATTGAAAGAAAAAAAAAGAAAACTATTTTGGTTTAACTTCATCTTATCAATAGGTGGTATTTGAATCTAAACTTAATAATAGAATGTGAACGATGAAATTATTGAAAGTGAATTGTTTTCAGGGCTTTGGACATCTTCAGTGATAGAATGTTCAGTTTTTGGAAACCTTACGATATCTTATGGCAGTTTTCACCGGATAAGAAGATTTTCGATGATGTTTATATGAAGTATTATGCAGTTTTTCAATCTGTAAGTTGAGTTGATTTTTTCTGCTCCTTTTGTTTATATTGTCTTCAATTTCAGCTAATGTGGAAAAAAATGAGTGAATACAAGGAGGACCTTGAAGTAAAATGCTTGGATGCTAATGTTGAAGAAGGTACGTGAATATATATTTGGATTCTCAGATGATCGAAATATATTTTTATTTGAAGGCTTTTTTTCCTCAAGAACTAAAGTGCACTGAAATACTTAAAAGTTGACCCTAGTAGTTGAAAGTTGATTAATAATCAGTGAATACAGATAAATATTTATCATTGGTACTTACGTATTTGGATCATTTGAAGTACGTCTCCCATAACAACATCAACAACCCGATGAACGTGAAGTCTGGGAAATATTTTTATCAATAATCAGATGAGTAAATGTTTCAACAACAAATGAAATACCACTAGCAAATATTTTTAAAGAATATGCGGAGTACAGTTTGGAATATAAACACTCAATTTTTTCAATGAAAGGATGCACTGCAGTGAAGGCAATACCATCACTCCTAAAGGAAGACTCTATCTGAGTAATCGATAAAGGACTCAATCCAGAAATTTCAAAAATTAACCAGACTTTCAAAATGGCAGTTGGAACGCTAATGATCTTTCTTGAAGTGCCTGCACGCACTTTTACGAATGATTTTGAATCCACCCATTAAATTATATTGTAATATTAAATAGTTGACGCCTTGAATCGCTATGCCATTTTTTGCACATAACACGCATACCTACATTTTTGATTTGTTCAAAACAATACTACTTCGGATGAAATGAACTAGACTACATCTCATGAAGACACCAACTAAGTTGGTAGAACACGCGTCAAGAAGACTGTTGCAGTTCTGGTGTTTGGAAACAGTGCTTTCTTGGATTTTGTTTCATGCCAGACATCTCAGGTACCTTTCAGATGTTCATTTTTGTCAGTAACTTATTTTTGTTCATTAAGTTGATGAACGTGTCGCATTCGTATTTATAAGCATCTTCCAATGAAATATTGCAAATTAATTTGTTTTCCTTTATGGAAATATTGAAGATTGTATCAATAATAATAATGATAATACTAGCGTTTATTGAAATCGTAACACAATCCCAAATAAAATATAAGAAATAATCAACTTCATAAGCCAACCGATATTACCTCAAATAATTAATTGATAAGAGTTCAATCGGCATTCAAAGGAACTCCGAAATAACTCACGAGAAATTGCATCCGCTTGGGAATGCATGCTTTGGGAATAAATCGATGGGTAATAAAAATAATATTTAATCAATAAAAATAATAATAATGAAAGAACTCAAGAACGTTTTTTGGAGTAGTCTTTATCTGGAATAGGAAGATGATGTAGTGGTTTATCAACTGAAACAAGCACGATTGAATTTGTTCAATATGTCAACAACAAAATGGATTCTGGCGAATTTGTGATCTCAATTTTCTTTGATCTCACTAGAGCTTTCGACTCGGTCGATATTTCTTTCATATCTGATAAATTGAATAACCTTGGTGTCCGCGGCCCAATCAATGAGTGGATCGTGTCCTTCCTCGAACGAAGAAAGTTCATTGTTAAGATTGATGACGTCATCTCGGAAGAATTTGAAACAGATATTGGTACACCCCAGGGAAGCGTACTCGGTCCTCTAATTTTCTTTATTTTCATTAACGACCTTACCATTCACATATCTCAAGGAAGGGTGCTTATGTATGCAGATGGTACTTGCATTACTGTGTCAGATACTTCATCTGTAAGACTATCTGAAAAGTTCAAGGATTGGTGCTTTAAAAATAAACTTATGAATAATCATAATAAGACGGAATATATAGAATTTTGTAGCAAACATAGAACACCTCTGCATTCACCGCTCTTCGCTATTTCATATAGTATCGTTGTCTGGGGTCAAGCGTCCGAACTACAAAAAGTGTTTGTGTTGCAAAAACGTATTATTACACGTATTTTCTGCTTATCTTATAGAACATCATAGAGACACCTTCAAAAGTAGTAAAATTATCACGGTGCCCTGTATTTAATTATTGAAACTTTTGACTCACATTTTCAAGAACCTAAGCAGCTTCAGAAGGCATTGCGATATTCACATGTATGACACCAGAAACAAAAGAAGTATCCTACCGAAGAAAATTTGTAACTCCATGCAAAAAAAAACTCCAGTGACTACTGGAATTCGTCTATTCAACCTTCTGCCCCTCGAATTGAAAGAGATCAGAAGTCCAGATATCTTCAAACGCAAATTAAAGAAAGTACTGGCCGAAGGATGCTTTTACTCCCTTCGTGAATTCGAACTTTTTTCTCGTTAGTGACTTTCAGTACTGACCTTCTCATGTTTCTTCATATCTTGCTTTATCTTTGTGTGATTTTTCACAGGCGGTGAAGTATGCATCATTGAAATACCCGATTCAAATTCGGTTTTTGACTCGATGTTTCATAACATTCAAGAATGTGATCTTTTTTTTTACATTTATTTATGTATGTCATTTTATTTGTATATATTCATAGGACACAAGTTAATTTGTGAACTTGGACTAATCCGATCTATTACTTGTTAATAGGATATGGATGCAATAAAATTTTAATCTGAATTTGAATTCACTTGAAGTCTGAGAACAGATGAAAGTCGCTGATGGGAAGATCTGGATACGGTGGATGCAAGTCCAATTCTTGCAATTTTGCCATGGATTTCATCTATTTGTAAATATAACTGATAATAAAGTGTTACTTGAAAACCCACGGATGAAAACCCATCGGTGAAGAGAAATTCCATTAGAGTCAATCACAATTAGTTACTTCGCTCAACAAGCAATTTGTGTTTACAAATCATAATGCAAAGCAACTACGAACTTCGTTTCCTGATGAATGCACACCAACTCCACTGCATTCGTTCAACTTTCGAAGCAATCAGAACTTTCTACATATCCAGCCTAAACTTAGATTGCGAATCCAAAACGAGGCTTTTAAATCATATGCACTCACCCTGTTGTGGAATCCTCTACCCACTCTTTCGGCGTTGACCCAGATTTGCCATTCTCCAGTCTTGCCATTCCAACTCTGGCACGTATGATACCATCTGTTCAGTCGCAATGGGTAGTTAAGTCTATAGAAAGTGTGGCCTTCCACCGCCATGCTGAAGTAGCTTGACCTCTCTGTGTTGGATATCCAGGAATGGATGGCTTTTGGTTGGCCGTCAACTGAAATACAATTTCAATTTTAGAGTGTAGTATCGAGGAAATTGAATGGCTTAGTTGTGTTGGTCTGCTATGGAGTCATTGAATAGCACAAGAATGTTAAGAACGTACACTTTTTTACACTTGTGTGATGCATGTACAATGGTATAGCGACTCATCAGTGTACTGTTTTGATGCAAATCAGACAACCAATAGGACTCACGTCCAGAATATTAATAATTATAATTTATTTGCACTGAAACGATTTCACAAAGCTTACATCTAGGATGCAGGCCGTGACTTATTCATACACATACTTCAAGAGTTTAAAGAACATAAACATAAAGAATCACTGCAAATGACAGAAAGTGTCACCAAGCCAGAGGACTGTCTGTGATTTAAAAATTATGGCAAAAACCAAAAGGCTCATAGTTGAAGTATAACATAAAATTATTGTAAGAGTAAAACATATCTGAGCTTGCCTTATAAGAACATCATATTGAAAATTGAAAAGATTAAAAGACCGTTGGTATATAATCTTAGTGGTGGAGAAGCAAAAATGGATGTTCTCAAATGAGAATATCATATAATATTGATATTATTAAAAGCAAGTCAATGATTTTTGGGAAAGAAAGTCAAAGATATATTAATACAGTTTAAAAAAACTAAAAAACACGCTCTTAAAGAACATCGAATTGAAAAGTTAAAAATATTCCTTTAAATAAGCTTGAAATAATAACCAACGAAAAAATACTAGCGTTATTGTAAAAATAGCGACGGGCGCTTAATATACAAAAATATGTCACATAGCGCCTTCGCTTCTTTCACAATAATGCTAGTATCGGGCAAATTACGGATATGCAGTTGATTAGTACCTCGTCCACTAATGGAGTGACATTTTGTGATGTTCGCTTCAACTTCGGAAGAGGAACGAATTACCTTGAAAGAATTTCGATTTTCAATTATGGAATATCATTGACTTTAGGTCGATGATGGTCACTATCTTGCGCTGACGAGTGGCTAATGTGCCCGTTCCGAAATTGAAGGTCGACTCTTTCAGTTGTTTTGCCAATTGCATATGCAGGAAATTTTCTGTGAAGATTCCTGCACCGACGCCTGTCGGATATAATCCAACGCCCTTCGTGGTATTTGCCAACTTACTGTGAAGGTATATTCGAAACTGGCTTGACCGTTTGAAGTTTATTTCTCTAGATTCAAAAAATTTCAATCTAGATTTATCTAAAGTAAGGTCAGATACTGCCAAGTACCTACCAACACAAGAAAAAAGCTCTCAATTTCAATCATCCCATGTAATATATCTATATCATTCTGTGATGTTAGTCATACTTCCTTGAATCACATCCTTCTTGTTTTCTTAAAATACATAGCTTGTGAATTTTATTCCGGTAATACTCTTTCCGGAAGATTAAGAACCGTAAATAAAAATAACATAAGAAACTACCACGTTCCATCGTTATTACTGCAACTATTCACGCCGGAATAGCTTTCCTCGATTAATCATCAACAATTGGCCAGAGTAAATAAATGAGCTAGATACGCCTCAAGAATATACCGTACCAGAAGTGAAACCGTAGCTAAAACAATGTACCATCTGAAAGACCGATAACGCGTTAAAAAAACCAATATGAAAACAACATTTGCTAAATGACTAGATGATTCTCAATCCATCATAACATTAGCAGTGGCGGTTCGTGAGGTAGGACGCAATATTTTTATGTTTGAGGAATGAATCAATTTTAAAATTGAGTTTCCTATATCGACATCAAAACATCGTTTTCAGTGGTCTTTCCTCTCTTGAAACTTGACAAAATTCCTCATCTTCCAACTACTTTCATCCTAATAGATTCATTATTCAGAGTCTATTGAGTTTATCCGGAAAAAATAATGAATCTATCCTAAATAACATGCCTCCATCACAATGAGCAGATACTAAATATGCCTTTTTAATTGAAAACATTGTTTCACTTGAGATTAGATTTTGCATAACGGCTTCTAGCTTTCTACTTCCTCATATTTATACAACTTTATAACTTCAGGAGGAAAGGAGAAAGTATCTGAAAGGGCATCTGTTACATGATCTACCAACTGCCTTATTAAGTACTGTTTCCGAGTAGAGACGACTGGATTCTCCGGGAGAAGGAATTATTAAGAGCAGAGAGTTGTTGGTTCACAGATGGATCAAAGGCACCTTCAAGTTCTAGTGCAGGTGTTTTTAGTCGCAAAGCAAATTGCCAAAAACGACTCTCCTCGATAGGAATACTTAACAGACTGTCTCTGGTCTTGATTCCTGACCATACTGGCCTGAAAGGCAATGAAGCTGCTGACTCCCTTGCAAAGGAAAACTGCAACTTTTAATGCTTTGTAAAGCTCAGATCAGACCTTTCTTATAAAGCTCATGCATGGAGCTCCGCCCCTAGGTAGAACCTGAATCTGTTGGACTCCATCCAGAAAACAGTCATCCGCCTGATTGAAGACACGAAAATCACTTGCAACCTTGATAGTCTGGAACATCAAAAAAAAAGGTTGGAGCTTTGTCTCTCTTTTATAGATACTTTTACGGGAGGCATTCAAATAACTTGGCACATTTGATTCCACCAAGAGCGGTTCATATCAGAAATACGCTGCTTGCTCATCGTTTTGAGGTTCAACTCTGTACACCTCGAACTTCAATGTATAAGAACACTTTTTTCAAATTGAGTTGATATTTTGTAGAACATTTCATTCATTCTCGTTAAACTGATATGAGGCTAGTTACAGTAGTCAATCAGCACAGATGTATTCATCGGCTCTTGCTGTTTTACTAGATGCATCAGCCCAACACAAAAAAAATTGGCCGGTTTTTCAACAACTATTGAAATGAATATTGAAGCTTCATTGTGAAACAATAATGAACACCATATCATAAAACTTGAATACAATCTTTTTTCATCAAACCGATAATTCTGCTTTCAACAATGAACGTCTTGTTAACAACAGGATGAAGATTTTGAGAACGGATTCACGATTGAAGAGTACAAAATCCTCCAGGCTGTTAGGCCATGGTTGAATGAAGCTGATGTATCAAACGTTTCGTCTGCTACTGCGGCACACATCACCGGTGGTATGTGCGTTGACTGTGAGGACGCAGAGGAGAGTCTCAGCAAAGACTGACTGAAGATTTTCGTAAAAAAATGTCATTCGCCACATAACTCTTTCTTCATTGCCAATAAATCCTCCCATATTTCTACATCCACAAAGAATCATTGAGGAATTTATATATCCATACCAATCTATACAGGAATCGATATGTGAAGCATTTTTATTTTGTAGCTCAGAAAATCTTTTTCACTCTTCACAGAAATTTGAAAATATTGCAGTCTGTCAAACTAAGATATTATAAGCACTTTTCGTGATTTACATAAAACGTGTGTGTGTTGGTTGCAACCACATTTTATTTACATAATTCTATTATGAACAATTAGTACTGTTACCTCAAACTATTGCAATAGGTATTGAGAAAAACATACTGGGTGAGTAGTAAATTCGCGGATAACTTTTACAATTACAATCTCACAAAACTCTCAGGAGGAATTCTATGTGTGATTTTTTTTCTATAACTATTGAAAAAAAAGGTGATCATATGTTTGAGTCTTTATGGATAAACAACATCTTCGAGCCAATCAAAGTTGACTGTAGGTATACATAACTAGTTTTATTGCATCCACCGCATTTTCAAAGGTACCAAGATACAAAAGAAAACTGTTCAGGTTCCATGATATTCTACTTATAAGTTTGTGAGTAATTGTGTTAGAAGTGACACTATTTTTGTTATTTTCAAAACAATGGATCAAAAATTATTTAGTGTTTTAATTTTACACTGCTTCTTGATGGGAAAATATACGGTTCAGGTGAAGTAATGGCTGAAAAGTGTTATAAAGAATCTGCTCCATAAGATACAACAATTAAACGTTGATTTGCTGACTTCAAACATGGTCGTAGAGACACCGATGGTTTAGAACGCAGTGGACGTCCAAATGAGGCAGTAACACCAGGAAACATAAAAAAACACAAAATCGTTTGAATGTACAAAAAGTGAGTACGTGAGCTAGCTGACATTGTGAAGATATCAAAGTAATGTGTTGGCTTTATATTGCGTGAGAATTCGACTATGACAGAGCTCTGTTCAAAGTGGATGCCGCGCGAGCTCACTGTTGCCCAGAAACAATAACATCTTGATGATTCTGGGTAGTTTTTGACTATGTTCAGACATAAGGATGCGGAATTTTTACGTCGATATATGACAATGGATGGAACATGGATCCATCTGTGATGAAATTCGAAAAAAACATTTTCAAAGTATATTAAAACATTTACGATAATCACAAATTCTGCTCTCAGTACTCACTCTTCAATTTTTGCATATATTATTCTACATTTATGGGCTCCTTCATGTGTGATTCTATTACCTAAGAAAGCTGAATTAGAAAACGTCTCTGACCTAAAAACCATTACGAAAGAATTTCAGAAATTTCAAAAAAGAAAACTGACGAATGAATACGATTTCACATCCAGGCCCGCCCAAACGAATTCCAGGTTCGTAGGCAAATATCTTGTGAGGGTACCTTCCAGTCTCAACAATACTCCCCCACGTCAAACCCAAATATTAGTGTTTTCCTTAACCATATCACCTTATTCTTTTGAGTGTTTTTTCTTACTTCAAATCTATTCACATAGATACAAGTAGACTGCTGTCGTTTGAACTGACTGCTGTTTTCCCAAACCACACTCTGGAATCAAAACGATCGTCATCTGAGTGGAGAGCACAACAAAGGTTATGGCCTCGGTATTTTGCGATGTTCGTGATGTAATATTCATCTGGAGAAGTAATATATCACTGAATATTATATAGCGTTATTGGAGCGTTCGAAATTGCGAAGAAACAACCGCATTTAACAAAGAAAAATAGTTATCTGTTATCCTTTCGAAAATAGACTATGGCTGCATAATATATAGCTCAGCACGGAAATCCAGATTGAAAAAACTGGACTTAATACAGGGTACAGCATTGGGACCGGCAATGGGTGCTTTTAGAACCAGCCCCTATTCATCACTTTCGGTTGAAACAGGAATTCCTCCTTTCAAATATAGAAGACAACGACTCCTTTCGAATTACGCTGTTAACATTTTAGCGCAGCCTAATCACCCTAATTACCCAACATTCATTGAAGACTAG
>WOGO01009525.1:0-10175 GCA_015342085.1 Leptinotarsa defecta
ATAGGCCGAGACCGCATATGCTGGACATGCTGATAGCAAGTGCATTAGGGTCTCGGGCGCCTCGCGGCAGGCCCTGCACCTTGTGTCAGGAACCTCTATACCCATCACGCGACTGCGGTGGACTAAGGTGTTGAAGACACCATCCTGGCAAGCCATGATGAACCCCTCAGTTTCCGACTTCAGCCCTCTCGACCTGAGAAAAGCGAACGTCAGGCGCTTTGATAAGCCAAGGTTATTATTATTAATATTATTATTATTATTAAAAAATCTCACTGATATCATGTTTCCATTCCACTTACAAAATTAACATTTTTTTCTCTCATTGACTTTGCGAGAAAGAATAACTTTCCTGTCACCAAGTAAAAAATGAATCATTTATGAGTAAACAAAAGTCAAGTTTCTCTTAAACAATTGATTTTTCGTGTAAAATTATGACTTTCTAGGACGGGTTCGTGTTTTGATGTCAAAACCAAAAAAATCTACTTCAATAATTACGGAAGATAATGGTGTTTCCATGAGGAGTGAGACAAATTCTGATTTTTCATGACTGAAATTTTTTCAAGGAAAAAGTGTATTCGGAGTAAGTTGGTAATCCTGATCACGAATCTGAAGAAATTTTGAGCCTATTTCGCTCCATTAGTATGTTTTTTCGTAAAAATGGGTTGTTCCATCGCGAGTGGCGGGCAGTGTATGTCACTTTGGCCAACCCCATTAAGGTGGTTGGTGCATTTTGAGCAGTTTCATCACTCTACCTCCGTTATTACGGAAGATACGGGGGTGTTTCCATGAGAAGTGAGACAAATTCGGATTTTTCAGGATTGAATTTTTATCAGGGAAAAGTGTATTCGTAGTAAGTTGGTAGTCCTGATCACAAATCTGAATTCTGAACGAATTTTGAGCCTATTCTGCCCCCTAGTATGTTTTACTGTAAGAATGGGTTGTTCCATCGCGGGCAGTGTATATCACTTTGGCCAACCCCATTTAGGTGGTATGTGCATTTTGAGCATTTCCATCAGTTCTGAGAGTTTCATTATTCTTCCTCAATTATTACGGAAGATACGGGGGTGTTTCCATGAGAAGTGAGACACACTGCATATTTTGACTGCTCCAAACATTCAAAACTAATATATCAATTTATTATTTCACAGGCAAAATACTTACAGATGAGACAGTCTTATCGGAATATAACATCGACGAGAAAAAATTTATTGTGGTTATGGTCACGAAACCAAAGCAGCCAGAAAAGACGGACAGTGGTGACAGCAGCTCTGTTCATTCTGCAAGGTTAGGATGTTCAATAAATTCACATTTCTCATGGTTGATATATTTTGGTGAAATCAAAAAATCGAAACTATAAATTTTGAACACCTCAAATTCAATAGTTAATAATATCACCTATTGTTAATTCACTGATTGTTCAGCTACACTCGAGTTTATCTTGAAGAATTTTCAATAGTTATAAACTATTAATTAACGCAATTACAAATTTGCGAGAAATTTCACATTACAGTTCTTGCTAATTTTAATGGAGTTTATATGAACTCCATTAAAACTCCATCCAAGTATGAAAAGGTGTATGAAAGTCAAGACTTTCTTAAAAAAAGGGATTAATGCCAATAAATCGTACCTTGCTAGATGAGAAGAAGAAAAAAATAGGAGAAAAAGTTCAACCAGAAAACGAGGAGATGGAATTAATAGAGAGATATTTGTCAGTGTTTATATTCTTATGCCATAATTTGCTATTTTTGAAAATTTAAAGTATCTCAAAAGTCTAATGAACCGGTCTTCACAACATCAGTTAATGTTCATTTATTCTTAACATTTCCGAACGTGAAATTAAGGAGTGTTTTCATAATCCTATACAAACTATGGATCGAAGTAAAAAAAAAAACCATGGGAGTACCAAAATATGAAGACCATGAAAATATCGCACAACAAAACTGAAAATTTTGAGGATAGTACTAGCAATCAGACTTTTGGTTGCTTTCATAGACTGGGAATGCAAAGGGTGGCATGAGAACTATAAACAGTTATAAAGGCCCCAATAAAAATAACCCGTCATTTGCTCTTTTATGAACGAGTGAAATTTCCCTCTGATTTGAATTATTGCATATTAAAGAAACCTTTCCATAGAGATAGAAACAGAAAAATTCAGTTTCTTCAAAAAACAAATTCAGGTATCTTTTTTTGATTGAATATTTATTTTTTTGTTGCATATTGAGACGAAATAAATTATAAAACAGTTTAATTCATCAGTGTAATATTTAATCACCTTTTGACAAAAAATAACAGTTTATGTAACTTTTCAGTATGCCAGCTACACACAGTCCTAGACCTACACCGGCTCCAGTCTCTGAAGATCCGGCACCTGTTGCAAATCCGCCACCTCCTGTAGTTGTTGCCGAGCTACCATCCACAATCAGTAGTGCAGCAGAATCTGCCCTCTTGATGGGAGAAGATTATGAAAATATGGTGCGAAACATCATGGATATGGGATATGTCAGAGATCAAGTAGAACAGGCACTACGGGCGAGTTTTAACAATCCCGATAGAGCAGTCGAATATTTGATCAATGGAATACCTGTTTTAGATGAACAAGAAGCTGTATGTTGAATTTTTTTCTCTTTAGGTTATTTACATTTTAGTCCATTCAACAATCACGTCGCATTTTAATAATTATTAAGGAACAAAAAAAATATCATAAATGAATCAAAAGGCATTGAAATTGTTAATAAAAAGTAAAAAATATGACTGTTGAAGTAATGATGAAAGTGATCTTGGGAAATAATGTTAGTGAAGTGTGTCAAATTTTCTTTCTGGTTTAGTTAATCTGCATTTTTTATGTCTGATGTTTCGTCTACAAGTGCGGTAGACATCAAAGACAGTAAGGCAACGGCTCTAGTGGTCAAGATTTGAGACGTCGATTTTAACTTATCGGTAATGGGCGTGGCTTCGTTTTTATTGGTTACGTTAATTGTGCTGATTCATGTACAGTTTAGTGCAGCTAGCCAGGCTTCATTTACCTTAATTCCCTCTTTCAGTTAAAATCAATGGCTTGAATATCAATTTCGTTTGAAGGTTTTTTCCAGATGATCAGGCTCCTCGGTAAGGTTATCTGGTTAACTTCCAGGTCAAAACTAACGTTTTGATTATTTCTACATCTTTTTTGTTATGGTTGATGGTTGGAGTTTTCATTTGAATATCCAAACTTACTAATAAGATTTATTTTGTTTTTCACCAGCAAATTTAATCCTCACCCCCCGGCGCCTAGGACAACTCGCTTAGCAAGTGTAGCATTCTTTCATTTCGCCAGTGTGTGTTCATATATGTATTTTGCATATAAAACGTTCTAATTGACGACCTTATGATAGTTCACTACAATAGATAATAGAAATATATGTTATTTTTAATTCATTGGTGAAATAATTCATATTTTAACGTAGGATACATGAATAAAATACCAAAGAAAATAACAATTATTGAGGAAAACCGCGAATTCAATGAAAAGTGGGCTTTTGATTATCTCATTATTATTATTTACAGTAAAGCACAATGCTTGATTTGCAAAGAATCTATAAGCGTATTCAAAAAATTTAATTTGCGTCGCCACTACGACGCGAAACACAAAGATGAATGAATATGATAAATATAAATCTCAATTCAGTCAAAATTAAATTGATTCTGTACAAAAATCATTAGAAGCACATCAGAACGTATTCAAAAAATATAAGGAACAAGACGGGCTTACATATTTCAAAATTAATTGTTGAATATAAACAATTTACGGATGGACAGTTCAATAAAAAATGTATTTTGGCAGCTGATAACGAAGTTTGTCGGAAAAAATTTGAAGATTTCATCAGTTTGGACTTCAATTGTCTAATATGATATAAATTGATTTGAAATCCCTGAAAGTATCCGTAAAAAATTAAAAAGATTATCTGAAAAATAACAATTTCATTGAGCAAAAAACTGAAGTTACAATGCAATAACATACAAGCAACAACCAAAAAAATAAAAAAAATTGAACTATTAACACAAGCTAAAAAATTAAAAAATTATTATTAACAAGAAACAATCATTAAAAAATATTAAATTAAAGGATTCCAAACCAAGTTACTTCAATCCAATGTTTGGATTGTTGGTATCCATAATCGTCTTCGGGTGATAACTGGGCTTATTCCTTCGAGATTTGACTATTTATAGGTCATTCGACTGATTTCATCTATCCCCTCTTCCCACTCTCCGCTTCATCGGTTTTTAGCGGGAGCTCACCGTTTGGCGGGAGTTGGTCGTGTTCTGTTTGATTAGAGGTTTCCATATGTTACGTATCTCTACGCTAGCTTGACTAAATGCGTTGTGGACAACATATATGCGGTTTCTTTGAATTTTCTCCTAAACCACTGCTCCTCCTTGTGGATGATTTCAGCTTGAGCCCACTTGATGTTATGTTGATGAGTCCAAATATGCTCTGCTATTGCGGATTTGCTGGTTTTTCCTCGTTGTGTGTTTTTCTTGTGCTCAGCGATGCGAACTTTCAATGGCATCTTAAAAACACCGATGTATGATTCTCTGCATTCGCAGGGTATCCGGTAAATGCAACTCTTGGAATCGCAGTCCGCGTTTGGTGGCCTGGTTTTCGTGAGGCTGCTACGGATAGTCTTCCCAGATCTGAAGCAGGTCCTGATGTTATACTTGGACCCAATCCTTCTTATCCTTTCCGATAATCCTTTGATGTAGGAAAGTACAAGTACTGGTTGTGGCGGCTTCTCTTCCTTGTGAGGCTTTTGCTGTCTTCTAGCTAAAGCCCGTTCTACCTCAACTCTGGAGTAACCATTTCGTTGAAGGTCATTTTTGATGATGCCTAGTTTCTTTTCGAGACCTTCCTTTGTATTACAGAGCTCGAAGTCACAGTCTAGTTGACACTTGATGATTCCTCTCTTAGTCGATTGATGATGGTTGAATTCCTGGTTCAGATACTGTCCTGTGTGAGTTGGTTTTCGATACACAGATGTTTCCCATTTCGTGTCGGTTCTCTTCACCAATACGTCTAAGAATGGCAATTTGATGTGGACTTCCTTCTTCATTGTGAAAGTGATGGAAAACTTACTTTGTTGATGTGCTTCAGGAAGGTGTCTAGTTCTGCATTCCCGTGGTTCTATATTATAAAGGTGTCGTCGACGTATGTCAACCAGACTCGGGGCTTCTTGTGGGCTTCTTTATTGGCCAGTTTCACCACTCCATATAATAATATTTTTTTAATTTTCATATCGTGATAACAGATCAATTTTATTTTTGATTTTTTCGGTTTTTGCTTGTATTCCATTTCATTGAAATTTCAGTATTTCTTTGCTTGATATAATCCTTACTTTTCAGCTGATCTCTTATTTATTTCAAATCAATTTATAGCATATTAGACAATGGAAGTCCGAACTGATAAAATGCATCGAAAATTAAATTTTGATAGTGATGCATATTGTAACGATACACTTATAACGATAAAATAGATGCAAAAAATGGGGAATTCGCACACGCACCCCTATGAGAACGCCTTAAGGATTTTCTTGTAGTGCTTGTGTTTTGTCCGTCAAAAAAAATTATAATATATTACTCAGAATATGAACTTTCGAAAGTCAGACACGGAAATTTCTATTTTTATTATGTAAAATACTATATATATATCACTCACTCTGTCCAAGTACAGCAATTTCATTGGAGGTCATACCAGTTAATAGTGGCACTTTTGCAAAAAGTCCACTTTTCAGAAGATCCATTGAGTTTTTCGTTAAAAATGCATCTTTATGATCTTTCTCTATAACAGGAGAGAAAACTAATCCAGTTTGAAGGAGATTCGGAAAAATCTGAAACAAATATTCAGCAAACATTATCATTTATGGTTTCGTTTTGATGAACTCCAGTTTTTTTGAGAAATATTTGAAAAAATGAAACATTTACCGACAAAATGACTTTATTCTGTGCTTCTTGCAGTTTACTCAGTTCAAGTTTTCGCAAACCCTCAACAAGTTCGGTTGAATTGTTAGTTTTAATTCCAAGATACGATCCAACATCGAAAGCAATTTTTCTGGGATCTTTCTGAACGCCAAGTGCTCCGCTCATCTGAAAATAGAAGTATTTCAAGATATTGAAAATTGTTTCCGAAAGACATATGTTGATATAGTATACTGAATTGATACAGAATGACGCCACACAACCAGAGTTGAACTTTCGTGTGTAGCGAAAATATTTCTACATGAATATTGTCGAGGAACATTGAACAAACAGCATAGGATAGCTTTATGTTGCATAGATACATTTTTACTCTTTGCAGAGTTGCCCCACAAACATACACCATAGCGCAACCTGGATTCGATGATGTGCATGATAAACAGCCATAAGTTAGTTTATGCTGAGAACATTTCTCAAGTTAATGAAAAGATAGGTTATAGAGCTCAATTTTGAAACTAGTGGATCACAGTGCTCATTCCAAGAAAGACTCTCATCCATTTGCATGCCTAGGAATTTAACAGTATCAAGGGTGTTTCTCAAAATAGGTTCTGAGATTACGTTGATCCTGAGCCCTCGTGTCTGTGAGGAAGCTTTCGGAGTCATCAAGTTGCACAATTCATCAAGATTAGATCATCGAAATCATTTCGAAAAGCTTCAAACCGTATTAGGGCACAAGTTGAGTGTTTATGGAAACTCGTAGATATTCTTTCGATATTATTCTATCCAGTCAGCAATCTACAAATTATTCACAATACAGGGGCTGTACCCAGTGTAGAGTTTTTTGTGTATGTTACCTGTTTAAATTTTATCACAAAAATGTTCGAAGTCTCGAGTGAATGAGAAAAAGTGAGTTGCAGTTGTTTTCTTATAATTCCTTTCTATCCCAACACCAAACCGTTATTATTAACACCTCGACATGTGTTTCAATCACAAAGTGATTATCATCAAGACGAAGATTGAACTTGTGATCATCTTCCTCTAGAAGATGATCACTTGGTGATTGAAACACGAGTTGAGGTGTAAAAAATAACGGTTTAGTGTTGGAATAAAAGTACAGTAATATTCATCACTACACCAAAGGTTCCAAACAGTGTATCACAAGTTTTTGTTTCTATCTGAAAGATACTTGGATGCATGATCCCCATATCTTTGAACACTTCAAAATATGATTGAGAAATAATAATATTTTTACAAAAAGTTATTCTCTTTCACTCGAATTAGCGAGTCATTCATCTACGAGACACGCGGCATATACAATTTCTTCATCAACTTACTTCTGGTATGGATGAAAATCAATCATTGAGGAAAAATTACTCCATTAGGAATTCATACTGGGTGGAACCTACTCACAATAAACGGAAGACTTCGATATCTGAATTACTATTTCTGATTTGAAAAGCGTATTCTGGTCAGGCCTTCTAGCCAAATTAACGATACATCCTTAGAAAGCGCCGGCATCTTCGATGTATCATTTCTCTAATTCTTTTTCTGTTTCGGTGATTTCTTCTGCCCTGCATTTGCAGCTCTTAAATACAATTTCAGACGTTGTCTGAACCTTGTCATCTTCGCAAGGTCAATGTCGGAGAGTGTAACTTGTAATATCTTCCAAAGTACGTAAGACGTTCAAAGTTGGTGCCAGAGGAAGCAGATGTCTGTAAACCCCAGCAAAACTATAACAATCCCCTCCACCAGAAGGCGAAAATTGGACGATTCAACGCCACATTTGCCTAATGGTCAGGTTATTCTATTTGGAACGGAGGCATTGTCTTTGATAAAAAGAATCACCTGGAATGCTCATTTGGAAAAAGGTTCACCCAAATCCAGGCTTTCCCTGTGGACATGTTGAAGGATTCGTGATGAAACTTGGGGTTTAGGTCCCAAACAAATCCATTGGATATATATGATGATTGTCAGACCATGATTACTCATGGAGCAATTACCTGGTGGTCAAAGGCTTTACAGAAAACAGTTCAGGCAAAGCTCTCTGGCTTGAAAAGACAGGTTTGTCTGGCTATCTGTGTTACTATTAGTACCACACCATCAGCGGCCATGGAGTTCCTTCTAGAACTACCTCCTCTTCACATTTTTCCGAAGAGAGAGGCTAGATGGACTGCGTATAGTTTTGTGCACATCGCCTATCGCACAAAGCAATCTAATGCAGAGTACACTAGCCTGCTAGCTAACACTGGAAGTCATAGCATTCTGGGAATAATCTCGGACATTATGCCTTCAACTCTCAACTACAAACTGCCTTATACAGTAATTTTCACGAGTAGAAAGGATTGAATCCATCGGGGAAGGAAGTATTAAGAGCAGATAGTTGTTGGTTCACAGATGGATCAGAAACACCTTCAGGCTCGGGGGCAGGTGTTTTCATTTGTAGACGTAGGACAGATATATCAACATGCCTCCGGACCTATGCGACTGTATTTCAAGCGGAAATCTATGCTTTTGATTTGTGTGATGCGGAGAGATTGGTAGAATCCAACCTTACACAAAAATCAATAAAAATTTTCTCGGACAGTCAAGCGGCGTTGGAAGCTCTTGCTTCCTATTAGGTAACGTCTGAGTTGATAGAAAATTACCAAAAACGACTATCCTCAATAGAAAGACTTAACAAATTGTCTCTGGTTAGGATTCCTGGATTCCTGGCCACACTGGCCTGGAAGGTAATGAGGTGCTGACTCCCTTGCAAAGGAGGGTGTTGGAAGTAGCCAGAACCTCTCATTGGCATTGCTATATTCAAAACATATCTCATATAACTTTGTTATGGTAGATATAGTCTAGTTATAAGAGTTATCATTCATCGCGGAAGCTCTTTCTAAACCAGTTATTTTTTGATTCATCAGCGTATATAGGTATATTGATTTCAATAAATTAAAATTCCCTTACACAAATTACAGCCAAGTAATAGTTCACCTCATCATTTCACAATCCATATGTTCTCATTTGAATGATTGTGTCATCATCAGAATCAAATTCTCGAATTCTAGTTGATGAATAATAGGAAGTACTAGAAGTATGATTATCTAGTTTGTGATTCTGGTTGATTTTCTGACGTTCATAAAAAAATCTTTCTTCCGATTTGAAAACACAATATTCATGGAATATTATATACATACCTCTCCGCTCAATCCTATAACACCACAGTACAGTCCCCAACTTTTTGGGTAAATCATTTGGTATAAAGCGCTCGAACTCCCGGTACTATGTCCGGCCATTGTTACTCTTTTGGGATCACCTCCAAAACTTTTGATATTCTCATTCACCCATTTAAGTGCTGCGAACTGATCCTTCAGACCATAGTTGCCGTACGAGCCTTCGTCTTCAGTACTCAGAAAACCTAAAAACCAATACTATAATTACCGCTGTATTTTTGAATCCAGTTCAATAGTATCGCATCACTCGCTATTGGCCATACTGGCTCCCATTTTTTTGAGATGGAAAGGGGGGTTTTGGCGTCGGCTATCGCCTTATCTTTGGAAATAAGGGCAGCTGAATCTGAGCAATCAGCAATTTTATATTCGTTTCAAGAGCAAACAGATGATAAGAATCATGATAAGAAAAAATATAATCAAAATTCACTTCAGTTTCTTCTAATAAATGTTCAATATATTCAAAATTCTCTTCCTGACAATAATTTAATTTGTTTAGATGATATATTGACTCATTCGATTTACAATTATAGAAAATTTATTCATGAGTACCAATGAAATTCATCACATTCCAATTATAACCGATCCTTCATTTTCTTGCTAAACCAGTGAGAAAAGTATTGAGAAAAATATAAAAAATAGCTTCACCATGAATACCATAATAACAGAACTCAGTCAAGATATATCTGATCATGTTATGTTTAGGAAAAGTTATATTCATTTTCAAAATTAGCATATAGATTCACGATTACAGAAATTTGGAAGTACGTCTCCTTTCATGTAACTTATAATAATAATAAATATATCAATCCAAGAAAAAATTTACAGTATTATAGTAAGGACAATGTAACAACATATTGGAAAAATGAACATACTGAAAATAATACAGCAAAGAAAGATATTTGAAACTACAAAACTGTTGATTTTTACTGTATAATTCAGTGTTCATATAGAAGTATTTGTTTCGAAAGAATTTTTTTCTTTCGTGTAATTCAATGTTTATATGAAAGTAGC
>WOGO01009526.1:0-10175 GCA_015342085.1 Leptinotarsa defecta
AGGAGCGAGTCTACAGAGGAGATGGATGTCGAGTTTACGACTCCAACTGACCCCCCTGTAAATTAAGTTAAGGAGCGAGTCTCCAGGGGAGATAGATGTCGAGTTTACGATTCCAACGGACCTCCCTATTTAGTTCAGGAGTGAGATCTGCGGTGTACGCAGAATTTGTCTCACTTGGGGGAACTAAGCCGCATGAGCAGGTTAGCAAACGTTTTCGCTCAAGTGAGGTTTCACCAAAACCAGAGGCGAAAAAGCCCTGCACGGCTGAATCTAAGGCATCGTCAGGTGTAGCTGACGTGTAAAAACCCTCATATTGAAAGGTTGTCGTGGGTATCAAGGTGGGAATCTTGCAACTTGACTATCCAACTACATATACTTTGTGCCTGCCCCGCTGCGGACCGAATCAGGTCTTAAGAGTTCGGCAGAGCCGTACTGACCTGAAAGACCACTCACCATACAAACTAATCCGCTTCATTAAGATGGGTTTGTTTGGTCGAGTAAGAATAGGTGTGAGCCACAATAAACCCTTGCGGGTTGCGGTGGAGGGTCGAATAGACCCACTCACTTTGGACCTAACCTAACCTATATTCCATTATTTCTTTGAAACAATTTTCAAATTACTGTAAACAATACAAGTAGTCTCTGTATTATAAATCATTTTGAGTGAAAAAAATTCTAAACCGCCAAGCTTGATGGTAAGGTTAGATTTTATCTAGCAATGCCAGCGTTGCCAAGTCGCAAAACTAATGGAGCAGCCTTCTTACTAGAAAATGAACTTCCTTTTTATATAAACTAATGAAAAGAATTATTTGCACCCAGAAAAATGTATTTTTTATTGTTAATTATATCATCTTTACTGAAATGCAGTTCGATTATATGAAGTTCTCTTTCAACAATTTGGGGGCAGCTTTCCCTTTATATGCCACATGTTAAGATTTTAGTTTTTTTATTCCAGTGACTGACCAATAATCTGTGTTGGTTTTTTCATATGGAAATATGTTCTCTTCAAACTGTCAAAAGATTTATATGTTTTATTTAACAAATAGTTTATGTACAGTTTTAAAGGTGAAGGTCAACATTATTATTTCAACAAACCAAAACTTTTAAAATACAAGTGAAAAAATTCATAATACTAAAACTCAATAAATTCCGATAAATTTCCTATAGAAAAAATTTAGTAATGGTAACTTTATTCTATTGATTCCGTGATGCACCTAAAAGGCATAAAAGGAAAACCAATATTTGGTGCCTCCGCTGGTTCCTCCTCATTATTACAGGATTTTTTTTTCATTGATTATATACTCTATACTCGCAACTAATTTACATATAAAACAAAATTTGAAAGCAACTGGAAGGGTGCCGAAATGCAATACAGGCATCTTTGCCTAGGCAATTTCTGCTCCTAAACCAGATGCTCCTATATAGCAGTAACCTAAATATATGTTTTGTTATCAAATAAGTTAATAAAATGAATTGAATTTCAATGACAAGCTTTTTTTTCGTATATAATTTGGGAGATCTTTTCACAATAATAATTAAACAACAATCAATAATTACTAATTTAATAATATTAAAACCTTAGCAATACAGAGGTATCCACTGTTTGCCAAAATTCATGGAAATATATACAAGTAAAAACGAAAAACGAGATTTCACAAAAAAAAAAGATATTTCAGAATCAATTTTGGCCAACACACACAGCACTCTGTATTTATAAACAGGGTTGTACATAACATAAATAATAACCTAGTATTTGATTAGCTTTTACAAACAGTGAATTAGGAAAATGAATGACATACTATTTATATTGGAAATCTCACTGAAATCGTCTCACAAAAGTCAAATAAAAAAACCATGAATTGCTGAAAAATTGTTTTTAGATACTGATTCACTAAAGAATAAAAAGTTAGAATATTCTGGTTTTTATCATCATTGAAAGTCTGCTTCTCAGAAATAATTCAAAATGCCTTCTTCATTCTGGAATGAATCAGATTCTTATAAAACAAAAATAATGCTTACAAACTGGGGAATGTAAATCCTTTACTCATCTTCAAGAAACATTTTATATTATATATTCATTTGATGAAATGAAGGATATTTTCTAAAAACTCATATTTTCTTTTGGTATTAGTTTGACGACTTTTGCGATTCCAACTTCCACCCCACTTGTTTGAAATGACCCCAGAACAAAATCAGCAGACTGAAAACTCCTCAACTGTTTCAATTTCATATATAAAATAATATATAACTACAGGTCACTCAACTGATAAAGAGTAATACAATTCCTTCGTAACACGTTTTAACTATGGTATTTTTTCAGTTTGATTACAATTCATCAGATAAGTCCACTTTTAGCGCTTGCCATTGTTGAAATTCAAACTTCTGAGAGGGGTCTTGAATGTAGATGCCGCCTGTTGCTGCAACTGATATGCCAAGGGGTGTATTTTGAAACCGAATAACCTGAAAAGTTGAAATTCGGTTAATATCTGATAAGTTATAACAAAGTTACACAACACCAGAAAGGTCACTTTATGAAAATTGTTCTATATGCACAGGAAATACCACCAATTTTTATAATAGAAAAAAATGTTTTTAAATGGGACAACCATTTTATTTTTTCAAGTCTAGTTGAAAGTGCGATACAAAGAGATCTAATAAGACGATAAATATTTGAGCAGTGTATTGGCAGTGTAGTTGTAAAATGAAGTTGTCTTTAATTGTACAGTGTGGTCAATTATTGTCAATATCAAAATCTCACGATTACTGTGAGGTTTTGATATTGAGTTTTATGGAGTATTGCTTGGTTTTTAATGGATGTAGAAAGCTAAAATTTGTTTTTATGTACGTTGAAGAGTATGTACGTTAAAGAGAAAGATGCAAATCAAATATCTGGAAGAAATGTGGAAAAAAAATTGGCACAAAAAAGACAACACAAACAAAATTGTCTCACCTAGGTACGAATTGATTTGTGGGACGTTTAGGCCTATATTCTGGATGCACCATAAACAACATGTGTGGGAAACCGGTGCCAAAATAGGCTCCGTCTGTGTGGTGATGTCTCGACGATTTTGGTGTGTACACGTCCATACATTTCGGACAGTAAGATTTCACCATCGCTTCTCCGGGAACATCAGATAAGCCTATCACGAACAATAATCAATAATATAATTTATAAGAGATTTATATTGGAACAAACCTAATGGTAACATGGGCTGTGATTCGCAATATACCCTCGGGCAGTATCCAAAGTCTCCTGACTGGTATTTCTCTATCATCTGCGCAATTCCACGATTTGTTAAAATATACCTAGCATGAATTAGTCCGTACAGCATTTCAGCTGCTTGTTCTATCAGATCTGATTGGTTAGGGTTATCGTCTAATTCATCATCTACAAATAAATTTAATGGAACAAGCCAATACTTGATGAAAATCCATATTAAAATTAAATTTGCTAATACAATTTTGTTGAAGATTTTCACTATAAAAAGTTCACGAAACCAAGACACATGTTTGGCTATCCAATAGCTTCCTCGAGCAGGAACGATAAATTACTTGAATGCGTAATATAGACAATCGAGGAATTTTACGTAATCCTAAGAGATGAGAATGAAAATCACAGTACATCAACTTAGTTACGCCAATCTTGTATAAAGATTTCATATTTTCACAAAATAATAATGTAAAAATGTCTTATAATACCAATAGTAACTTAATCATCCATATCAAAAATAAAGACAATCATCAAATAGATCACAAGTTCTTAAATTGTCGTGTGGATCTCATATAATGTTTTACACAGGTCAAAATGGAAAAAAAAATAAATCAGGTATAAAGAATACAGAAATAGTTTCTCGAATAGAAAAACTGATTTAACTTAAGGTACTCACGTTCTTATGACTCTTATAAGTACAATAAAAAATTCAAAACTTTGTGTTTCCAGAAGTTTTAAACTCAACTTTCTGGACAGTATGGAAATTAATAAATCACATTCAATGTAATGTGTTCTTATCAGGTAATTATTAGGAACGCTATTTAATGTTTTAATACTTCAACTATTGTGGAACTATATTGCATTTACTAAAACAAAATGAGATATATAGACTAAAAAATCTACAAAATAGAAAAATACGAATACTATTATCTTGTAATCGATGTGAATCTATTCAACATATGCTAGCAGCCCTGAACTGGATGTCTATTTTTGACATTAGTGTTCATTCATAAAACTAAGATAGGTCTAGCACCTCCATATCTTTCTAATAAAATAATCTATGACTACCAGATTCACCCATATCAAACAAGAAACAGAAATAATTTTCATGTTTCACAATTGTTGAAAAGCTCTTCACCAAATTCCATATTTTTTAAGTGTCTAAATGCTTTTAATGAATTACCTGTTTCTATTCAAGAGGCAACCTCTCTCTATACCTTTAAAACAAATTCAAAGCGTCATATGTTGAAGTAACCTGTATCTATTTAAGTACTGACTTTATGCTATTGCATTTTTTTCAACTTTTAGTTGGGATTATAACCCAAGTTGAATGTGTTTTGTATTTGTCATGTGTTATGTGTTGTATATTATAATTATATTTTGACAAACTGTATATAATTAGCTTTTTTTGTGCTAAGTAAAGGATCAAGTCAGGGTTTCCCAGAATTTATTTGGCTTGTGATATATCTCTGTTATTTATATAAAAATGAAACAGGTTTCGAAAGACTTCAGAATGTTTAGAGATAAACTTTCAAGCGTAATTGAATAGAACCAGCCGATACTTGATGAAATTCCATATTAAAACTCATTTCACTATAAATGGTTTTTATTCTCCATCAAGCTAAATTTCCGTCTCACTGTAACATTTCTGTTTCGGTATCCATAATTATGTTTTATGCTCATCACATGTACTAACTAGCAGGAGAAAAATACATCTTTCAGCTGATAAATGTGAAGTACTCTCTTGTTTCATTTTTCTAGTATTGAAAATAACAGAGATATCATTTGTTAACTAAATTCTGGGACACCTGTATAATAATGATTAATATATTGACCTGCTTTCACTAGGACCCAATAAATAAAAGGTTTCAAATGGTCTTATTGGGTACTTTAATCTAGCCTAGAATTAATTATGGAATTGGAGCAATGGTTGCAGCTAGTATTGTTTGGATTTAAAATGTTTGTAAACAGGAGTAATTTATTATTTCTGCAAAGGGAAGCTATTGTATAGTACAACAGGTGTCACAGTATTGGAAAACTTGTTATAGTGAAAATCTTAGAGTATTAGTTTACTCTGAGATCAATTCATCACCTCTCAATTGACTTAACCTCAATAAAGTTAGCAATTTGTAGTAAAAGAAAAATAATTATTGTGTTCCTACTTTTTTACATGGGGGAGAGATCTGTTAACTAGCTTACTTAATATCAAATTAGCACAGCCACTCTAGTGAAATTCTCAATATAACTTAATTGTTGAAATTTCTGTTACTAACATTTGTCAAATAATTATTGTAACTCAATTGATATAAAAAAAGACCTAAAATGTATTTCTCTAAAAATAGTAAAAAGTGCCAAAATTGATTTGTGGTGTATATTCATATAAAGATCTTCACAAAAAAAACATCGCCTAGCCAATGTATTCATTCATTCGTAATTCTTTTTTTCAATAAGCAAAATATTGACCAATTGTCTGTTTCAACAATAGTTTATAAAACAAAGTTGTTGCCTTTTAATATCCTTTCAAATTGGTTACTCTGCTATTTTTTGAAAACAAGTTACTGTTGTTGTAGTTGATCCAAGTACAAAACATGTACTTCGGCCAAATTATGTGCGATATGTTATAAAGAGCCCGGCTGCATCAATATGTTCTATGACCATATGAAAAATGCTTTCAAGTAATGTTTTTTTCATAATTGCCTCTATAGTTGGTCTGAAACTTCTGAAATAAATAAATTTGTCAGAAAGGTGTAGATAGTAGTACAAATTTAAATAATTTTTTTTTTGTCAAACTGACAAGCGTATAATAATAATAATGCAATTTATTCACGATTCAGTAACATCACATGGAAATTAAGGTAAACAGAATTAAATTAATAAATAGTAAGTCACTAGTAAAGGAATCACTTGAGTATACCAGAGTAACGTAATCAGCAAACAATGGAAACTCTATCGATTAATAATATAATAATGGAAAACCCTGTGGAAAACCATGATATATTCATGACCATGGTATATTTATTTCAACTCTGAGCTTTTATAAGTTAGATCCACATACTGATGCAGTTGAGACAACAAAGCTTACACACGCTCCATCAAAAAAGTCTATGATGAAAAACATGCTTTCATGTAGTATCCTTTTCTTCTACAAGTGAAAAACGGAGACAAAACAGTTTACGTTTGCATTTTAATCAGCAAGAGCTATTGACCAAAAATTATAACATGGGGTTATTTACTTTTTTCTGGATTTCAAAAATAACGGCTATTCTTTATTAAAACTATTAATAATTTCATTCATAATATAGAATACATTTATTGTTGGAAATTTGTAATTATTATCATAAATGTTGTTATTGGCTTTCTCTAAGTAATGGGTGTGAGCAACAATAAACCCTTGGGGGTTGCGGTGGAGTGTCAAATAGACCCACTCACTTTAGACCTAACCTAACCTAAGTAAATGGGTCAGTGTATTTAAAAACATCTTCATTGAAAGGTTGAACTTGTGAATGAACTGACCCCTTAGTTGATGGAAATTATCAACACTATCAATGATAATAATTGAACAAATTTCACAAACATTCTATTATTTCTAAAGGCAGCAATAAATAGTAAAGGCTGACCTATAATTCTTAGATACAATAGTAAGTTACCTTACTTAATTGGTTAATAGTAAATAAGATATCAGGTTGATTTCCTAAAACAAATTGCAATCTCACTTCTTGGACAGCAGGTAAATTTTGAGATAACAGGTAGAATTTCTAAAACAATTACACTCTCAGTTCTTGGATGGTAGGTACATTTTAAATATGAATAAAGTTATTGGCATTATGAAAAAAGGTTTTATGATGGTGATAATGAGAATAATTTTAATCATATTCAAAATTTACCAACTATTAACCAATCAAGTGAGGTAACTTACTGTTGTATATAAGTCTTGCAGGCCAGTGTGTGCCATTTATTACTACAGATGAACCTACATTGTTAACTACAGTTTAATTATAATCATGGATAATTGAAAGGTTTTATTGTTCAGAGCAGAACCCACATTTTCTTTTCCCAAAGTATGAATGAACTCTGTACCTTTTGTTCTTAGTTTGTCAATAGGTATACAATGAGACACACAATCCAAGACTTTGAAAAAGTAGGAGCATAACAATTATTCTTCTTTCATGAATTATCTTCATTTAATGGACAATTCAAAGAATATTTCACTGACTTTACTGCAGGTAGATAACTTTATAGGTGTTGAACCAAGGTAAAACCTTTACTAACCTGGTTCTAAGTCTAAAATCATATCCAGAGCTTGCCTGTAGTGCGGCACTTGTTCATTTAACCCCGTCAAATTGAATTTGTCTTGGATATAATCTTCGTCCACCTTGAACAGAGGCATGTGAATTTCATATAATTTATTATGACAAATTTTACATACCTCGCAAAAAAACTCGTTTCCTCTCAGACCGCAGAACCACGAAATCCATGATACCTCCTCTGAGCTGCTCATTTTTCTACAAATAAGGTAAACCACCAATTAAACGGGGAATTACTTCAGAAATGGGTGTTACAAGCCAATGTTTAGATTAGTTTCGTTGACATTTGCTACAACCCCTCAATACTTTTTCGCAATATTACAGCTAATCGAGAAGCCCTGAACCTCAGTAAATTCAGGAATATCCTCATTTAGCGTCTACGTATAATATTTTTGATGTATTTTTACCTTTTTGTACCTTGATTAGCCACGCTTACGTTAACTTCATCTACACGAAAAGGAAATCGACTCTCTAGTCAGTAGTCATCTGCACGACAGATGTTCGAACTAAAATTTGGTGGGAAATTTGAACTCGACGCAGTGAGAATTAATTTTAAATTTTACGAAATTTATTAATTAAAGTACTTGATTAGCTAGGGTGACTTATGTCATAACCTTTTATCTGTTTGTCTGAAAAATACATCTGGATTTTTCGGACGGAATTACACATGTAATATGAAAATAGATAAAATATACTGCCAGCGTGGATATTCGGAATTCAAGGTTGTTTTTGAATATAGATCTGAATAATCTTTGAGTAAACACTAAAAAGTGATAACCAAATGCCTGTGCACTGTGCAGTCTAATCAAGTGAGTTGTGAAAAATAGTTAAAAGTATTATCAACTCTATTTTTGTGTAAAACTAGTTATCATTCTTCAAATAGCAACTTGTTGGTATTTTGAGAGATAGTTACTAATTTTATTGTTTAAACGAGAAAAGTGAAAGCTTGATATATAAACCAGCTATATCTGATGTGTAATGTTTGAATGTGAGTTTGTGAAATTCAAATGCATTTCAGAACACTGATAAGTTGTAATAATATTTACTAGATGGCGACACAGCAAAACTCAAACGTTTTCCAGATCAAGTGAGGATGTGATTTACCGATCTTCAAACATCAAGGATTATTAATAAGAAACCGGTAAAGTATCGTTCTTTTCAGAATTTCAGTTAATAAATATTTTCAATTTTAAGTATGAATACAGTCTTATTATATTGGCGACATCTCATTGTGAAGATACAAAGCCGTAAGATTATTTTTAACATTTTTTTAACTTTGTATATAGACTAATCTAATGTACCTATATGTCTTGTCTATTTACAATGGTATCTTTATAGACAATTCATGGCATTGTCATTTTTATAGACAATAGTATTGTCACCCTATAGAAGTGTTTACTATGAAAACTGTCGAGATTGTCATAGGTAAAGTAATTGTAAATGAATATATTGAACAAAATAAGAAATTATTTTTACAAAACGATTGTCGACAGATTTATTTTTTTAACAATGAATGTCCACCACTTTATTGTTGTAGTTATGTTTTTACAGGTTCCTCATCACGATAATAAACCTCTATTCCAAAATTAAAATATATTTTCATAATAGACAGAAAAGTTATGAGACATATAGAAGGAAATCTCAGAGTCTCTGGGTTTGTCCGACCTAAGTCTAGGGTGCTTTTCTTCTATTTCTCTCGTACATCAATTACGTACTCCAATAGTAGGTATACCCATTGCCAGTGTTCAAATATTTTAAATAATACACGGTTTCCCACAATGTCTTTCACGAGCACTAATATGTCCTTTATTTGAAAATATGGAAAGATGATAAAAAAATGTTAATGAATGAATGTTCTATCACAAAACAGAGATAAGCTGATAGTCACCATTAACACAAAGAACCCAACCGCAACTTTTTTTTTTCAGATGACACTGTAGTTTTATAATATGTGATGGACGTTGTACCACTTTATTCTAAATTTGGCAACACGCAGTTTGAAATTTCCAAAATGAGGTTGCATAGAATTAAATTATTAATTAGTGCAGTAAGACATCAATAGAGAGATTCGGCATCTACTAATAAATCTGCATGATGGTCTTAGGGCAAATATGTTCAAATTGTTTGACTCTACGTAGCACACATGCGGATCTTCAGATCATTGTTATAAACCCCACCTCTCAAATGACCCGACAAAAATGAATCAAGAGGGTTCAAATTTGGCGAGCGTGACTGTCACTGGATCGGACCCCTTCCACCAATTCATTGGTGTCCATAAGTAGCCTTGAAATGCCTCGTGACAATTTGAAAATCATGTGGAAGAGCACTATCGTGCTGCCTACATATTTTTTCATCGTTCCTCCAATTGAATATAGGTATAATAGCAGTTCTGGTATCACCCACGATTCGTCCCTTTAATGGTGATATGGAAGGTTACCAGTTTTTGTCACTATTCTTCAAATAGGAAAAATGTCAATTGACGTCTTTATTCTGCAATATTTTGAAATTAACGTGTTATCAAATTCAGAGTAAAGTGGTACATCGCTTATAACCAGTGTCGTGTTAGGCAAACGTGGGGCCTGTAGCAAATTCTGTCAAGAAGCCCTTGGTTTGCTATAGGTTCTCAAGTTAAGGGTATTAAATAAAACAAAACTGTTACA
>WOGO01009527.1:0-10174 GCA_015342085.1 Leptinotarsa defecta
CACCTTCTCTAAAAATGTGTTTTTTCTGCACCAAACATGTCATTCAAGGTCACCCTAATCACACCATTACGTCGTTAATGACGTCATTGTGTTGGGAGGAGGCTTAGAATCGGCTCAAATCTCCTAATAACGCAGTCGAGAAACATGAGCTGTTACGCTTGATATTTCTAGGATATTTGACTGTTAGTGACATGAGGGTTTGCTGGCCAAACTTCGATGCTATGGCTTGTCGGATCATTTTTGTGTATGGCTCTTCAGCTTCGTGAAAGAACGTTCCCTGCAAGTGGCTGTCAATCGATGCGTCTCGAATACTTTTACCATTCCCAGGAATCCATATCGTCTTCAACTATCTATTTACATCAACGACTTATTGAAAAAACGAAGAATCCAATATATTGTTTTGCTAGGAAAGTACACTCGTCTCGTGGTTTCATTTGGATTCCAAGACATCGGTTGCGGATGCACATCTTCGCCGGCAGCATATCTTGATGAGGATCTAGAAGTGATTTCCAATTGGGTGAAAGTAACCAGGTTCAATTCAATGCTTCAAAACCCAGGCATCGGTTTTCCCCGAAGTCGCTGGAATTGCAAAGGTTGTTTTTCAAAAGTTTGAAACACTGTTATGAACCAGAAAATTGTACACACCTCAGAAACGTTTGATGATAAAGCTCAGATCAGACCTTTTTTGGAGTATTGTTCGATATATGGAGCTCCGCCCTAAGCGTACCCTGACGCTGCTGGATTGCATCTAGAAAAGAGCCATCCACCTGATTGGTGACGTGAACATTACTTGCACCCTTGATAGTCTGGAACATCGAAGGAAGGTTGGGAATTTGTTCCTCTTCTATAGATACTTTCACGGGAAGTGTTCACGTGACTTGGCACATTTGGTTTCACCAAGAGCGGTAAATATCAGAAATAAGCTGCCCATATTTTTGAGGTTCAACCAGTATACTTCGAACTTCACTGTTCAAGAACTCTACTAAACTCCCTGTGAACGTTTTTCCAAGTGGATTTATTGTCCAGCGATTCAAATCCAATGTGAATCGCTATTTTCGCACAGGCATAGCTCTTAGGGCGCCTCAATGATTTTCCTGTAGTGCTTGTATTCTTTCCTCAGAAAAAACTGTAGTAATTATTTCATTTACTTGTTGTTTTGTCAATTAATTTTATCTGAATCAATTTTGAAGTACCAACAGGCAATATTGTTTACAAAATACCCTCTTTAAATTTCAAACAACATTCCTACAAAAGTTATCTTGCAAAACTACCATTAAGTTTTTTGTCTTCGAATGTAATAAGCAGTCTATGATAAACTCAAATCGGACATGCACAGCTTTATTACCGTGAGGAATATTTACTTTTTCGACGAACGAACGCCGGGCCGATGAAGCGCATGCATGATTTAACTTGGCAAATGATATAGACCTCGCAGCTTTTATTGGAGTATTACACGCCCATCTTCTGAAGTGATAATGAGAGACTTAGTGTTTTAAATGATATGCTTGAATAGGAAACATTTCCAGATATATGATTTGATGCATATTCTTGAGCTCTTTAATTGGAAGAACGTGTTCACAGTCCGATAATCAAGTGTTTTCGAGTAGTCGATTGATCTAAACGTTGTACACGGAAAAAATATTGAACAGTTGAGCTTGAGTAAAATACCTTCACATTCCAGGGGTTACTTTCATTTTTTGGTATGCAATAAGGTAAACTAATCAGTTGAGTTCAGCGAATGTCGACTTCGGCGCCATCATCTCAGACGGCATTGTCGTTTTACAGCAAAAAACGTGTGCGTCTCGGGACGCCCGACAGAAGTGATAACTAAAACTAATCTAAGTTGGACTATTTAATATTGACATTTTCCAACTTGAGACAAACTTAAGTTATTAGGTTACGTTAGTTTACGTCCAAAGTGAGTGGGTCTATTCGACCCTCCATCGCACGTCAGCTACACCTGATATTGCCTTAGATTCAGCCGTGCAGGGCTTTTTTGCCTCTGGTTTTGGTGAAACCTCACTTGAGCACAATCGTTTGCTAACCTTCTCATGGGGGGTTAGTTCCCCCAACTGAGACAGATTCTGCGTACGCCGTAGCTCTCGCTCCTGAACTAAATTTACAGGAAGGTCAGTTGGAGCCATAAACTCGACATCCGTCTCCTCTGTAGACTCGCTTTTCAACTAAATTTACAGCGAGGTCCGTTGGAGTCGTAAACTCGACATCCATTTCCTCTGTAGACTCGCTCCTGAACTAAAATTACAGGGAGCTCAGTTGGAGTCGTCAACTCGACATCCATCTTCTCTGTAGACTGGCTCCTGAACTAAATTTACAGGGAGGTTCGTTGGAGTCGTAAACTCGATATCGATCTCCTCTGGAGACTCGCTCCTGAGTTAAATTTACAGGGAAATCACTTGGAGTCGTAAACTCGACATCCATCTCCTCTGTAAACTCGCTCCTGGATTAAATTTTACAGGAAGATCAGTTGGAGTCGTAAACTCGACATCCATATCCTCTGTAGACTCGCTTCTGATCTAAGTTTACAGGGAGGTCAGTTGGAGTCGTAAGCTCGACATCCTCTATAGACTCTGCGTCAGAAAGAATTTTTGAGTTTACTCTGTCCATAAAGGTCCCACGAGTAGCTAGGGAAAGAAGGTCAATCACGGCAGAGCCCCGCATTACCGTGACAAGGCGATGCTACGACGAAAGGGCGCCCGGTATCTCGAAGGTTCCGTAGAGAAAGCTGATAGGCTCAGTGTCATTCATCCTCTCGGCACGGATACACACACCTTAGGATTGAGCTATCGTCGAAATGCCATTCAGTCAGGGAATAACAGAACCACAAGTGATTCTGCCATTCCCGTATCTAGCGGGGCTACGTGGAAGCAGGCATTCGATGGCCGGTGTGCTCAACCCCCACATCTCAAGCCAATGCACTCGCCGAAAACAGCATGCACAGTGGTTTAGGCAGTGGAAGATGAACAAGGACAGCCAACCCGCCCTTAGGTTATTACTTATTACTTGAATTTTATGTATTGTGGTAAATTATTCAATTAATTGTCCTAAACGAATTTATTTCCAACAATATTTCAATAATCAGAAACTAATTTATTCATTACAACACTTAGCAACTAACGCTCAATTTATTTCCACAATTTGAATTTCTTGTTTAGCCGCTGGATTCACTTTCTGAACTCTTGGGTCGGGAAGACGGTCTCATATCGGTAAAGGTTTTTTCAAGAATTCTGTAGTGGGTTCGGTACTCGACTAGAATTTTACCGGTGTTTCCAGACTCCATTCTTTCGCGATGAGGTCATGTGTTTTTTCGATGAGTCGGCTGGCCCCCCGTTTAGGGGCGGCTTCAGATTTGTTACAGTATATTGATATGATAATGTAAGGAAAGCTTATTTATTAATAGAATCTTTTATTGATTATTTTGTGTATGTACATATATCATAGCCAATTGTTACTTTTCTAGGATTAAATAATGATACTAATATTGTTGATACACAGAATTAGAATCATCATTTTTAAGCCACGTTTCACATAATAAAAGAATAGTATGTGCTTGCTGGTTAGATTTTTATAATACTGCCAACATATCTAACGGCACACTGAACACTGAGCGTTTGTCCGACGAGAGAGGAGGAGCCTGCCTTTCGCTGACGTATGCGTGAGAGAAAGGAAAGCCAGACAAACTGGCACTGTAACGCGTTAGGTAACGAAGCGGTTTCCCTTCCCATAGGAAGTTATCACTTCAAAAATTTCGTTCTCTTGTGCCTTGGTAGACTTTTTTCTGATGGTCTGATCGATATACTGTCGACGCATGCAATACTATAGAATAGACCATCTGATTTTCGAAAGAGATTTCATCTTTTAGTCTGGGTAATAGTTGCGAATAACATTCCGTCTATCCAGGTATTTGAGATAACAAATCAGAAAACACCCCACTGTAATTTACGCAAGCTGCATCATATGAAAACTATTTAAGAAACATTGAGCCCTAGTTAATCCTCACGATTTATAAGCAATAGTACATCTAGCTGAGATAATAGTAAAACATCGACCTTCGTAGAACTCTTAACGGATGACAACCCAGCATATCCCTGATACAACTGTTTCGATCCTTCGATTTTTCTTGTCAATTCCAAATATATGTTATTTTATTCAACCTATCCTTCATTTTTCTTTTCATTTCAATTTTTGAGTCATAATATTCTTATCGATCTCACATATCCTACGCGATCATTTTTGTAAAAATCTCAATTATCTGTATTATGTTGGCTTGTACTGATATAATAGGTTGACATATACCTACATATATTTCTGTTTCAGAAACAATATGGCTTCAAAAAAAGTATTCCATTTGATGATATCCTACAAATACGTAGGTAGAATGCTATTCGACGATGATAATGATGATTAACTTTAAGCAGATATCTTCGGAGAAACACAGCTTGTAGGAATTCCTTCTGATTCACTAAAAGACGATTCCGATACAGATGTAACTGAAGAAATTGAAGAGCGACAGGAAAATTTGAATACAGATCAAAATGATACCGAACCCGATACTAGTGGATGTCTCCAGCGTGAAGAAAAAAAAATGGTAAAATTATTGAAGCCGCTCTTAGGAAAGAAAGAAACCGCAATTTGCTACGGAGACTTCCAGCTGTGAAAAGTATAACAACAGACTCAAAAACGACCATGGGAGCTTGAAAGTGTTTATTTGATGATAACGTGCTGAAGTTGATTATAACATTCACAAATCAATACATTGAAAGTATACATTGAAAATTTTCACTAGAAACCTGATTATCAGCTTTTATTAGTCATTTATACCCCATTAGACTATACAGAGAAGAAAAAATTTACTTTCTGATGGCACTGCTGGCTTTGATGTAGAGAATTTTCGGCTCACGATGAGTCTTCAAAGATTTAGGTACTTGCTCCAAACATTGTGATTCGAAATATGTTTAAAAAATTTGTAAAAAGTGTCAGTCATGTTATTCTTTTGGAGAAGATGTAACAATCGATGAAAAGTTGGAGGCAGATTCACGAGTTTACCATACATATTTCATATCATGATCTTGAAACTTATGCGGGGCAACAGCCAGAACGACAATGAAATTTGTTTTATTTTTTATTGGTTAATTATGAAAACTTGAGTAAAAAAACACAAATGTAAGGTAATCATTAAAATATCTCTACGATTCAAAAAGTTGCAAGTTCCACTTTCAAGAATAAATTACTTTCATACAGTCGCATCAACATGTGATGTCACTGGACCCAGACGACGCGGCTCATATAGTTTTACAGCTTGTTCAAAATTCAGACGTGAACGAGGTGTTTAGAACCTATGAATTGATTAGTTGCAGCTTGGAAAATCTAGCTGTGCCTCTGAATATTGGATGCGCATTAGATCATCTGGCGGAGTAGAGTAAGAGCTCATGAACATCGAGGAACTCATGAAGCGAACATCGTTTTAGTGTGTGAAGAAATTATTCTGTGTAATGAACTGTTAGTTATTTGTTGACTTTGAAAATGCCCTCGAACAGTAAACTGAAAAACAAGGTTCTTATTGGACAAAACAGAGAAATTATGAACAACCTGTTACCTGTTAGGTAGAAATAACGGCAGATGGAATGAGAATTCATCTTGTGAATTTAAGAAGTGATAGTAACAATAAATAAAATTGTAACTAATATTGTTTTTGACCTCTGAAAGTTCGAGAAGGAGTGAAAAGAGATGTATCAAAAATTTCAAAATTGGGATTAATGATATTGATCTGGCAACTTTACGGAGATGAATAATTAATTTCCATATCAAAGAGAAACGAGTTCTAACGTTCAGGAAATTCATGAAACTATCATTCGAGATATTGACTTCCAGGGTAGCAGCGAGTCTCCAAAAAGAAATTTCTAAACTTGGATTTTGATGGAGAAAGGTGAAAAATATTGATGGAATTCCAGCCTATTCCACTAGTTAGCCTATTCATCACTATTTTCGAGGAAGTATCCACTTTCCTGACGCTCTTTCTTTCAGAAAGTAGCATTTTTCTGGCTTAGTCCGAGAAGTATATACTTCCTGGACTAGGCCGGAAAGAATCACATCCTTGTTGTCTTGTAAATATGAAAATTTTGGTAGGTATGGTCTTGATAAATGCAGTTAATCATTTCCATGGTAGAAAAATGACTGACATGAAATTAGTTGACATTTTGATTTTTGAAAGTTTGCATTGTTTTTGTTCGCAATTATCGCAATGGAAAGAAGCAGCGATAGTGAGTTTGAAATTGTTCCTTACGAAATTTCCAACAGAATTATTGCTTGTTTGGCGCAAAAATCAGAAACTGTCAAATCCTCAACCTCGTGGAGCATGTACTTCATGTTGAAAAGTACCATTTCAGTGAAGATAAATGTAAACAAAGCCACTTTTCCAAAGGTTATCGCATTACTTGAAAGAAGGAATGTTGGTTATAGAGTAAAGAAATTAGATATCTTCAACAGCGTCAGATCAAAAAAATCATTAGGAAACAGATAATAACACATATCTAATGTTAAAGGTTGATAGTCTATAACATCGAAGAAATATTGGAGATTTGTCTTTCTTTTATAGATACTCTCATAGAAGGTGTTCAAGTGACTCAGTACATTTGATTCCACTAAGAGCGGTAAATATCAGAAAACGCTGCTCATTTTTTGAGGTTCAACTCAGTATATCTGGAACTTCACTGTTCAAGAACTCTTTCATTTGGAGAACTGCGTTTATGTGGAAGAAACTTACTGAAATAGTTTTTCCAAATAAATTTAATCTCCATCAGCGATCCAAAACTAACGTGAATCGCTACTTTCGCACAGACACCGCCCTCAGAACGCCCTAAGGATTTTCCTGAAGTGCTTGTGTTTTGTCTTTAAAAAAAGGGGAGAAAGGATGCAGTCCACCATTTTATTCAAAATAAGTAATATTCAAGTATATAGTACTTATGAGTTGTTGGTAGTAGTACTTATTAGTAGCAATTTACATTCGCTCTATATCGAATATGCTTTTTTGTACACATTTCTCAAAACTGAATAGCTCTTTGTGAAAACAAGACCCAAGATCAATCGTAAAGAATAGAAATTGTTCACTTAGAAAATGAACTCAATCAATATGTTTTACCATATGAGTTATTTTGTTAAATTTGATGAAATTTATAGTTTTTACTTCGGTTTCTCCTGATTAATTACTAGGAAACTGTCCAACGCAAAATTATTATATCTAACGAAAATTCAATTAATATATCTTTCTTCCTTAACAAAACTAATTGATACTATACCGATATAAATAAACAAAATAACTCTCTCGTTCTTCAATGTTATTCAATACGAAAATATTCCAGGTCCAAAAAATACTAAATACATACGTATACAGGGTGTGACATAAGTACGTTAAAATATTCAAGTGACGTATTCCTGAGACAATTTTAAGAAAAAAGTCTATATGAACTTGTGTCCGAAAATACTTCGTTTCGGAGATACGGTGTGTTGAAATTGATTTTTTTGTTCGCTTTTTGAAAATAAATCTTGCAAAAAATAAGTTATTTTGCACGTACCCGGGGTTTTTTTGACGTGGGAAATCATAATTCCGTATTAATTTTCATGTAACGTCAAAAAAATCCCGGGTACCGAATTTCGTGCAAATAACTTATTTTTTGCAAGAGTTATTTTTGAACAGCGAAGAAAAAAATTCAGTTTAATTTCAACACCCCGTATCTCCAAAACGAATCATTTTCGGACACAAGTTCATATAAACTTTTTTTTTTAATTATTTCATGAATACGTCACTTGAATATTTTCACGTACTTATATTACACCCTGTATAAAAAAAACTTGTTGAAATATGGGATAGACTTCAAACAATATACGTGATCAGTTTCTTAAAACATTATTATCAGGTGGCAATATTTTCCAGTCTATTAGAATATTATATTATCATTTTCTTTTAGTACCGCTACTGGCTTGAGAAGAAAAACCTTGGCTCCATTGAGAGAGGATGAGCACTGACTGTCAGTAGGTGGGCAATGTGTGGGCTACCCGTAGTCTTCATTGACAACCCTATCTCACCTCTGCCTGTACCCGAAATCGTTTACTTTACACGTAGCTTGCCTACTTCTTAACTAGAGTGTATATTCGCCAACAAGTGTTGTTTGTTGGCCTTTCAAATTACTCGTACTTGTGTGGACTTCGTTTTTATATTGGATATCCAAAGAGCTTTGCACTCTTCATATTATTCAATTTTTATTTTCTAAAAAAAACAAAGATTTATAAAGGATTCAGCTGTTGATTTGTAGTCAGTGGCGTGTAAAAAAATCCTCAAAAATTCTGATAGGTTTTTGAGTGATATTTGAACGTCATTTCTGTTAAAATTAACTCAAATGAAATTCGAACCATTAGGTCCCTTCACTCAGCTAATCTACAGGATTTGGAAAATACCAGTCAGAAAATGGATATTTTCTTATTTAATTTTATGATGAATCGCATTCGATAGATATTTATGCAAGGTTCTTCACATGAAACAATAATGTATCTGTGACCTTCACAACGTCTTGAATTCGGAAATAGGTTCAAATCAACAAAACTTCTAGTTCTGTAAGAGTACCAGGCATCGCACTCAGAAATGTGCTTGTTTTATCTGTCTTACAAAAAGAGGTTTCCTTCTTGCTGAAACACCACTCAAGTTTAGATAATAGTTAAAAAGGCACAAAAATATTTCATTTAATTTTAGAATTATTTACTATCAATTATTGATAATGATATCGAAAATCAGGAAGAAATCAACATATTTTTTTGAATAAGAACATCTTGTGCGATCATCGTCCGGAAGCGAAGATCAACAGACAACTTTCTTTCATATATCACATAGGAATAAAGCACACGAGAAACATGAAGAGTATAGAGTTTTTGCGCCTTCGACAGTGTTTGGCACGAGGGTTTACGAATCAAACGTCAACTTCATAGATCCTTTTCGTTTGTCGCTCTACAGCTTTCTCAAATATCATATCTTACACTTTTCACTTATTTCTATTTCGATAAGCTACCAATCCACATCGCCACCGACGCCAACGAAAATAATTTATCAAATTTTATATACAATTTGGATATTGTTTTTCCAAATTGCGTTACTGTGGAAAACTTGAATAGAGTATTCCTTAAAATTATCTCCAAATTATAATTTGTAACTTTCCGCCCATTAACAGTTACAAAAGTTATACTAGGTGAGATGTCTAGATTCTTTTCATTGACCAAAAAGTTTAGTGTTTTTTACATTGCTCAAGGGGCATCTTTCAACCTGTCGATGTTAAAATAGTTCTCTACTTTCAGAAGGTATAACATACTATCTCTATGTTCTTTGAATTTTTCCATTGAATATGTTTTTTATTATTCGTGCTATTTCTGAACTCTGTGTTAGCTCTATTCCTCAACTGAATTGCATTATATACTTCATTGACGAGCCATGGAATATCTGATTTGTAATGAATGATTCAATAGGTCTGTTAGCATTTAAAATATTTTTACATTTTTCAGACAGTTTTCTTTAGACAATTTTGAAACCAACGGAATCAAAATTGAAATTTTGCATTGGAAAAACAGTTTTAATATTAATTCGGATTTCAGCTCTGACTTTTCTGAAGTCTTACACGCTGTAGTTTGGTTTGATTATACTGATTGAATTTACTGATACATATTTATAAAATGATATGCGGTTTTTGGAAAAGTATGAACTTCAGTCGTACTCTCATTTGAATTACTTAATACATCCATTGAATACACTTTCTCTTCACCTTATTGAAATTTCTTTCTCTCCACGTGCATTTCACTAACCAAGTTAGCATCACCATGTTGACTGAGACTTTTATCCCCAGCTTAGCAAAACACTCATCTAAAGCATGTTTATTCTGGTGAGGGAAAACTGTTATCAATAGAAATATTTTATTCAATGAAAGTCATTATTTTTGTGGAGTAAAATCAGTTTGTTATCGACCTTTTTTTGGTATTTGTTACCTTCCACAATCTGAAAAATATAAAAATTATAATGGAGAACTTTATACAAGTGTAGAAGGACAAACTTTTCAGTTTACCCCGATAAGTTACTGCGTAAAAATCAAAGTAGTTTTCACAAAGAAAAATCTTCTATTTA
>WOGO01009529.1:0-10173 GCA_015342085.1 Leptinotarsa defecta
CTTAATATTTAATAGAATGTTCAGGACTGTTCTAGAACTTTCTAGAGAGCTAAACTTCCAGCCCTCATATCTTCAAAAGCATTCCCTTCGGAATCAATCAGTTGTCGCCTCCAAACGAACGACAACTCTCAGAAGTTAAGAAACTTGTGCGAACTAAGGACTAACGAGGTCTTACCCTTTAACGTGTGATTCCTAACGTCTTCGGGAACAAACTGATGTGGAACTATGATTAAAAAAAATAAGACGTATATATGTTTTGCTACTTGTGCAAAGCCCGGTCAGGTCGCTAGTAGATTTCAAAACTAATCCACGCCACTGATTGGATATACAGCTGTTTCGTTCACAGGAGGGTGCTCGCTATCTAATGTTCCAAAGGACCACAAATGAGAGTACATGCTGATGAACGTCAAGTTTGCTCTACACTGTTTGAGAGTGCATGAAACATTATTTTCTGAAGTTTCTTCGCCCTGCGGAATTTCGTGCACGGGGGATTAGTTTCCCGAAGACGCGGGCACGGTAAACACTAAAATTCATAAGATTATCCTCAAGGGTGATTGGTTGTTGGGTTGTTGGTTCTGGAAATTATTTACTGAGGCTATTAGTGAAGTTTCTCATTTACATAAAACGTAGTTTTCAGGTGGTATCGGAGTTTGTTCTCCGAAAGTTGTTTGTTTCCTTGGTGATGATGTCTCCCATTTCTTTTGTCTTCTTTGATTTTCCAAAGGGTGTCAGATCTGACGATTTGGCATGATAGTTGTTTCTGAGCGGGCTCGTTTATCTAGCGCTCATCTGATTGATCTCAATTGACTTACTCACTTGTTTTCAATATGTTCGTAGTTGATTTTGTAAAATAAATCGGAGATCTGTGTGGAAAAATTGGAAAATTTCTTGAAAATCCACAATCATTGCAGAGAAATCTTTAAAATACTCCCCTCCAAGAGCAGTGCTTGTGTAAAAGTAACAATTTACGTTGAATATGAGTCTATGCTAGTTTAAAAAAAGCCGATTCGGAAAGATCAGAATCAGGAGAACGTCATTCTCAAAATGAAAGTGTTTTCAAAAATCGTGGCTCAAATTGTGTCAAGTTGAACTTCGAAGCGAGGAGCTGTTGTTTTTTGCCGTGAATTTTTCGACATCTGGTTGAAATCAAGCGGCTGAGTCAGCGGGCGGCATCAGAAATGCAGCCTGAGGATATGGTTGGGGTGAAGCTCCATATATGTGAGTAATATTAGAAACAAAGTGTACTTTGGGCTTCCCAAAGCATAAAAGGTAGCTGAAGTGCGTTCGGGAAATGAAGTTCCCTCCATCTCCTGAAGAAACCGTTGTCGAGAAAAGTATTACGGTTCTGTTGTTTGGGAAAAGTGAGTTATTCATCTATCAATACTTACATCAAATGGGGATTTGGACTACTAAAGACAACTGTCCTTAAGTGATTCAAATAATGAAAACTACAGCACTGTTTTCACCTGTTTCACAAGTAATGCTTATTTAAACCACGAATGCATTATAGGACTCAACTGTCTTTAAAAACAAGCCTGAATATAAGTGAGCAAACTCTTCTCACGAGTTCCACAGAAATTGAAACCTTGTTTATCCAAGATGAACAGTAATCTACACGAAAATCTGTTGCAAAGCCAATTTTCTACATTAACTGCCGAATGAGAAATAGCTTTCTTTCTTCCTTTGCAGCTTTCAATTCAAGACAAATAGATGAAACCAGACCTCAGAAATGAAGAATTCATGATACCATACCAGACGTGACCTGCCAGTGCTGTTAATCAGAACCATGCATGCTTTCTTGGACTCAGCTACCCTTGAAAGACAAGCCTAAGTATAAGTAAAAATGAACAACTCTCTTCACGAAAACGCTATTCATGGTAACGTCAGAAAATTCAAACCTTTGTTATCCAATGTTAACTATTTGTAAAAGAAAGTTATGCAATGCAAAAGATGACCCTCAGCAACACCTGACATTTCCACAGTGAGATTTCTAATCAAAATACTGATAAATTAATTACATCGATGAAAATGACTGAATTTCAATGTGAATAATGATAGAAAGCATATTCTGAAGATGTAGTCAAAGAGAGAGCTATCTTGTCTCAATATCATGACTAACCTCGTTAATGAAACTTTCTGAAAATTTTAACCTTGTAACCTTATTTTGGGTTTAGGTGAAAGAGCAGGTGAAGGTGGGGATGTTGACATGCGAACTGAACCTCACCCGAGTTCTTCTATTAGCTAGACTCGATTGTATTAAACTCATGAGTCATGAAGACATTATTTTCATCACTTCAGATAACTACTTTGTATTCCAGCTGAATAGATGAGGATGTGCAAATACTAGGAAAAAACGAGAAGAGAAAGTGTTCGTCAACTTACAAACCAGGAGTCCCAAGGGGCTGGATCAAACTCATTTCTTGACGCTTGGAAGAATTCTCAATATACATGGTCATTTTTTTAAGGGTTGAGAGTCACTTATGATAGAGAGACATATCAACAAATAGAATACAATAGGTATCAATGTTTCAAATGTTCTCAATCCACTGGCAAAAGCAACAAGACAATCATCACAAATATCGACGCTGCTATGTAAGAATAAACCCAATAAACACCACATCATTAATTCCATCCCTCATAAAAAATTCCGCTCAATGATATCACTCGGCTGTTGAACCCTTTATCCATTATGTTTTCGAATTCAACAAGCTTTTGTGAATTATAGATAATATAGTCATTGGAAAATACTTCGATTCATCATTGTTAACGAGTTATAGTAGACGCAGACTGTCTCGGATATTCAAATAGCCCTCAAGTCGATGACCTGTCTGGAATAATGCAAGCAACAGACTTTCCACGTCGATCCCCACCTTGAACTTGAATCCACCCCTGGCATTCGCCGTGTCTGCAAGACCCGGAAGGGTGGAGTCGCGCTCCGCTAGAAAATGATTTGTGAATAGATACAGTATTTTCATAACATTATGGTGAAGCTTAATTCTTCTTATTATTTTGTTCATTATTATTCATTTTCTTACGTCCAGACATATTGTTAAAAATATGAGAGTACATTTATAACGTGTAGGTATGTTATGTGAGTAGTGCTGCCACCTATATAGTATCATCAGTTAAATATTAATTCTGTATATTATTCACAAATAAAAGAATATGTACAATCCTCCCACATGTGGGAGTGGGTGGTCGGGGGGTAGGAAAAAGGAAAGGTTCAGGGAATGGGGGGGAAGTAGGAGGAAGTTTCATTGCTGACCCTCAAAATAATCGGAATGAATACGCCACCACACAGACCCACGGTGGTATGGGAGACGCCCCCGCTGATGGTAACGGGTGGCTTCCTGCCCAACAGAGCTTTATTTTGACCTCCGCCTAACGCTTCTTGCCTCCTGCCTAGGCTTATGCGAGAATTGTCAAGCTATCGCATTTCGAAACTTGATGGTCTACTGTTTGTTCGGTTTGCAACTCAGCCCGTACTCATGGCGCTGAAATTGATGTCTCCAGAAGTTGTACTTTTTGATACCGCTCACGAACGCGTTCCATTTCTTCAGCGGGTTCGTGGCAATCGCTATCAAGCTACAAAGATCGTTCGCGTCTCCAAGCAGGTGGATGGCTCTTTTCTGAGTGGAATCCAGCAGCTTCAGGGTATTGCAGTTCTAATGTACTCTACGCCAGAAGTTTCAGGCTAATGTTCAACGCTGGCTCGCGGAAGTCGAGCAATTTATGGACAACCCAAATTGTTATAGGTAGAATTGAAATCTCTGGCATAAATGAACACCAGAATATAGAGACACTAACCAGGTTAGATTCCTAGTAGTCTCCTGGTTTATAGGTAAAACAGTAAACAACGGAGTTGTTTGAAATTGGACCTTTGTCGCACATGGATCTCATTTCACATTTCTCGATTTCGAAGCTTTCAAATGCTCCTAGATTTCTCAAATTGGGTCTGATGAATAGGATATTTGCAACAATAGATTGCTTGATAATATTTCAGACAATTGACAACTGACAACAAAAAAAACTAATCAATAGAGCTTATTCTATGATTTTCATTATAAGTTTTTTAAATATGGATTTTCATCAAGTATCGGCTAGTTCTATTCAATTAACTGACAACAAATTCAAAGATTTTTTAATAAATATGGATGTGTCGGTAGATGATGAATGTCAATGAAATAAATTGCAATATCTGACAAATAATACCTAAATATGTAGAGTTCGGGTATTCTTCAAACATTTTACAAATGTCACTTGTCAACCGAACCAAATCCATCAACTATAAACTTCGATTGATTGGTGATGTGGTGTTGTTATCTTGTTTGAGTCAGATTTATGGGCATAGGGCCTCTTATCCTTTCAGCTGTTTAAGTTTTTCTTGGGTACCTGTGGCGGGGCGGCAGGGGATTGCATGGTCCTCTGCCGTCTTCTTTTGGCTCTTTGCCCTATGTGTAGAAGTCGCAGCGCACTGCTTTGGCTTTGCGGCCGTTTAGGCACTGTTTCTTGTTTTATTTTCCTGTAAGCATGGATTGCAGTACCGGAAACTTCACTAGAAGCGCCTGCAGCTGCCCTAAGGCCGTTGGGAGACCTTCGGGAGAGCTGATTGGTGATGTGACAACTATAATGCATCAGAAAGTTAAAAAACAATTTCAATGAATCGATTAAATTAAAAGCTCGTTTTTTATGGTATATCGGAAATATATAAAATATTAAAATGGTGATTGTATGGTGCCTGATGAAGTAGAAACCCAAGAAATAATTATATATTTTTTCTATAGCTATATATTTGACCATTGTTCACAAAAAGTTAACAAAATAAATGAAAATAATTATCTTTCAGAAATGTTCATGAGTTAATCGGAAAAAATTATTTGTAGAGTCTCTTCATTGATCCTTGACTTTTCTAAAAAACAAAGATTTTATAGTTCTTTCATATGAATCAAAATACGCCAATGAATTAATTCAAATTTTCGAAAAATCAATCATGACAGTGGTTTTCAAAATTGTTCGTAAGTGATGCTAAACCCAAAAGACAAGGTGACAGAAACGGAGAAGACTATAAGAAAATAAATATTTCGAAATGGAATTTCGAAACTTTCATTTCTCCTAACGTAGCTACACAATAGGTTCTGGTTAATGCCTACCAAAAAACAACTATTTCCCTGGACATTCAATCAAATCGGACCTACACTTATGCAGAATACCTTACAGAGGTTAGTCAACAGGACCACGCTGAAGACTAACCTCTGTGAGGTGTCTTGCATGCATGTTTGTCGGATATAATACAATATATAATGTGGTATTAGATGGGGAAATAGTTGTTCTTCGGTAGGCCTTTACCAGAACCTATTGTTTAAAAAATCTGTTTTTCCGTTAACCAGCTGTCGCATTCCTACGAACAACAACCCTCAGAAGTCGAAACTTGTGCCAGCTAAGGACTAAGGAGGTCTTACCTTTTAGCATTTGATTCCTAACACGAAAGAGATGATACTTCTAGAGAGATGAAGGTTTCGAGAGATTCCATTTCCAAAAATGTATGTTTTTATACATACAATGTATTTCTCCTCGATACTGTCTTCAAACTTATTTTGATTTCAACAAAAAACATGTTAGTCAAACTCGGCAAATATGATAGTTTGTTAAACAAATTCAAGAAACGTTAGCAAAGACGTAGATTGTGTTTTTCAGTCTTTCAGATCCAATTCCAACATTTAACTTTTTTTAAGTAAAAAAGGTAAATCGGAGAAGAATAGTTGTTTAAAACGGAGTGTTTTCAGCTAACGTTCATCGTAAAGAGTGAATTTGTTTTGTTTCACATTAATATTTACCCCCCCCTAAACCACCTCTGTCTCGCCGTCTGAACTGGAAAACCCACCCCACAAAACGACTAGACTCGACCACCATCGTCCTGGGGTTCGATCTTTTTGTCGGGTTTAATGATCGGTCTCACAGCCGATTCTCTGTCAGCTTTCCCACATAATTCAACTTTCTAAAGGGCGAACTTGGTATCTCCCTAGATTGATTTCAGAATGGTCCTTCAAGAGTATGACTAAATTAAATTAAAAAATATTTGCTTCAGGATAATACGATAAGTAAAATGTCAACTATTCTAATGAATATTTTTATTTGATTACATCTATGAGTAGATTCATCTTTCAACGTGCTAGGAATGGCATGTTGAAAGGTAAGACCTAGTTAATCCTCGACTCGCTTAAGTTTCAACTCTTAGCACGGAAATCTTCGAAGAAGTCATCGTACTCAATTTTTACTCGATTCACAAACCTAATTCGTTATTCAAATGCGATGGATGAAAAACTACACTGAGTGCAAAAGCCACTCCAATTGTTTAGGAGTATACAATGAGAGGAATACAGCAGCAGGATTGAATAGACTATTCAATATACCTCCTCTTCAACCCAAACGTCATATAACTGAGGAAAGGCCAGATTTTTATCAGTGGAAAATAGCATCATTGTATCAGAAGACAAATTCCTTCATTACATTTAAGACCTTAATACCTGATGAATTATTTGTCAGTACCATTCTTGTCCTTGTCATACATGAATGTATTTCCAGTGAACAAAGCCCCTTGTTAGTCTCAGAAACAGTAAGTCAAAAATTCCACTAGTTTATTCGCTCAAGCCATACACTAGACCAAGAGAGATGTGTGAAGAGTGGGTGTCTGAAAAAAAATTTTTGGTACTACATGCGCATATTTTTCATACTTCAATGAATAGTGAATGAAGTGCCTACATTTCAAGTACATTTTAGGTATCAAGATAGTTTTGGTACATAATAAAATGTAAAAGTTTTGAGTAAGAAATAAAACAGCTTCCATTTTTACTAATGAAGGTTACATTTTTATTGACATTTTAAATGATTTTAGGACATTTATGTGTGTCCTATGTGAAAGTTTTGGGTATGAAATAGGACAGCTTCCATTTTTTCAAATGAACGTTATATTTTTATTGACATTTTAAATGATTCTAGGACATTTATGTGTGTCCTATGAGGCTATGTACCGTTTTCCATTCGTGCTAATTATATTTTTCATTGTTTATCTAAACACGGGTCCATAACTCTAGGTTTCAGTCCTATGGTTAAAACGGAGTGGATTGCCTTTCAGATCGAGTATAACGTTTCATCGGTATATTTAATAATTTGAAATTTGATTCCATTCCTTATTGAACAGAGCGATTCTTAGTATAATTTTCTATAGTCTTGCTATAGTTTCGGATCTTGTACAGGAAGACATCGTACAATAATTTTTGTTTTCACTATTTATAATGAAGAGCTAACTATTATATCTCTTCAAAATGATATCACAATAGAAATATTGGTTGTAATAATAAATATTTGAACTACAGCTCTTTACGGTGTAAATGAATGTTGTCCTATGATTTGACTTCCAATTGTAAGCATAGATGTCGTTTATTCCGTGATCCTTCCAAAAATGCCAAAGACATTTCCTAACCATTCACAATGATCCAGTGAACTCTAGAAAGCATATCGTTTTTCGAATAAATTGAATACACAACCTCAACCTCTTGGCCATTTGGTTTCTTCTAAAAAACATCAATACTGGTATATTAGCATAAGGTATACTTTATTCTGGAGGTTTTCCTTCACAAAAATTGAGATTTTTTTTAAATAAATACAAGTGGTTTATTCTCTAATTTCATGGAAAAAGTTGAAATAATGGAAATTTGAAGTACTTAGTCAGTTGTCGAAGTTCGATACGCAAAATGAGCTTGCTGCAGAAGTGTAATTGATTTTTGGGTTCAAATATTTATTCATAGTAATGGACGTCTCATATTATTTCCATGATATCTGACAACGAAAATGATAAACCATCTAAGAACTTTATAAGTGTGATATTGATCTCATATTTGTTCAGTTTAACTATTAAAAGTTCACCTTATGGAGATGATCTATAACTCATCGTCTCAAAACAAAAATAGTGATTAGGCAGATGAACTCAGTATTGTTCATAGATAAAACTTTCAATTCCACTTCACCTTTTGATTCACAAAAATACCATCGTGCATGGAATGATCATGTTATCTGTCTTACTAGGGATTTGTTTTCTTGATGGAGACAACTAAAATTAAGTGTAACTTATTGGCTGATCTATGCGTTCACCCAACAAAAGTAGTAAAGAAGAAGAAGTCGCTGTCAGTTTTTTTTTAGGTTAGAACTAAGTGAATGAAAAGTTTCAAATTTTATATTTTCATTAAATTGAACCGAACCATGCTGATCTAGAGTTGATATTAAAAGAATGTTAGAAACATATCTATTTCCAAATCATGCCACGAAAGTCTCAACGTACTCAACATACACAAAATAATACTACGTTAACACAAAAAACTTTGGAAGAATCATTTGAAGAAGTTAATACAAATACTGATGAACAAGTTAATGATTTGGTCAGGTACATAGTGAATCGTGCCGGTGAACACATGAGTTTTAAAAGATCTGAAATCAAGAAAAATGTACTCCCTAAAGCTGGACCTTTGTTTCAACAAATCCTAGAGACCGCTACCAATATTCTGAAAGATGTAGTAACAAGTTATTTTCAACATATATCCCATTAACATTTCTGTGAATTGTAGGTGTATGGCTACAATGTAATAGTGGTTGATGCCGCACAAAATTCCACAAAGGCCTATATAGTGAGCAATGGTTTGAGCTACCTTAAGGATCCTACTGAACATGTCCCTGATCAAGAATACCCAGCAGATGTTCACAAAATATTAATAATGTTGGTTTTATCTCATATCTTCATGTCTAATAATTCCGTTAGTGAGAGTAAGTAGCACAACATCTAAAATTTTTGGGGAAAACTTTCGGCTTCCTACTTCTCTATTTCCATATAAAAAGTGTGGAAAACTTCCTAAGGAAGGAAGAAAGCAATTAATTTGAAAATAAATTCTTAAATAGATCATGCATAGAAGTTACTTTCAGATACAATTTGGAAGGAAAGTCCCTCTCACAACAACTATTTTCATGTCTACATTCAGTTTGTACTTTAAACATTCTATATGGAATGCAAGTGTGCCCGTTCCAAAATTAAGGGTCGACTCTTTCAGGTGTATTGCCAATTGCATATGCAGGAAATTTTCTATGAAGATTCCTGCACTGACGCCTGTCGGATATAATCCAACGCCCTTCGTGGTATTAGCCAGGGGAATAGTTGTTTTCTGATAGTGTCAGTCCGTTCAACCCACCATGTAGGTATACTCGAATTTTTGTATGTAGATTTTAAGCTCTAAGAAATTGAATCTATTGATGCCTCTGGAGACACCCTACATTTTGTTTTATGAGAGAAAGGACCTTGCTGGTAGATCAAGATCTTCAAATGATGTGGTGCTGCCGGTTTTTCCGGGTTTTTCTGCAGCTAAAAAAGCAAATGCGCCACTGGAATCGATGAAGTCGCCCCAGAGCGCCAATTAATTTTTATTGTTGTTTTTATTTTTATCGTTATTGTCTTCAATATAATCAATTTTAAGTATTTTTTCGAAAAGAAAATCATATCTAATTGAATATTATCGATTGAATCGAATGAACAAAACGTCACATTTGAAATTGGTTAATACCAGATCATCAGGAACATGATATAGCACATTTTTTCTGTCTTGTTTTCATACAGTATGAATTAGATCTAATATGGTGTTTCAATAATCGTTTGAATCTTAACATTGCTAAATGTCATGTATTGTCTTTTTCCAAAAAGAAAAGTCTAATATAATTCACTTATGAAATTGATAACAATACCATAAGTCGAGTTAATGAAATGAAAGACCTTGGTATTAATTTTAATCAGAAATTCACTTTTGTTTTAGATTAGACCAAGCTGTTTCGTCCGCTAGTCGATTGTTGGCTTCATAATGAGGAACACCAGAGAATTCAGAGAAATAAAGGTGATAATCACCTTTAAGTGTTTAATATGTTATAATTTCTATTTAGTATGTAACCTGTGTAACATTAATGAAAACTCTTTGAGTTCTATGTAAGTTCTATGTCAGTTCTATGTAAGTTCTATGTAAGATACAATCAGGGATTGTATCTCACATAGAACCGTTCATTTATAGTTTTTTTTTATATAATTTTCAATTGTTTCTGTCAATATTTTGAAGGGGCTAATTCATTTATATATATATATATATA